>JANHZU010002358.1:403921-433628 GCA_032468055.1 Acrochordus granulatus | reverse complement strand
GATGAGACCTGTCCAGTATGGTTGAACCTCTGGCAGAGCTCTCATCTTCATTAGAGCACACAAGCCCCCCAACCACAACAAGGTGGTGCCTCACTGGGGGGTTTTATATGTGGTAGTGTTATCTTTTTTATAGCTCATGTTGGTTATGCTGGGTTGCATGGTCAGGCATGTGTCCATTTTGATAAAGTTCCATGTATCCAGTTTGATGGGAAATGGTTTATAGGCAGGCTCTTTCTTTTTCTGGTGTCCTGGGTTGTTGTAGTACATCAAACCATTCAACTATTCAAACAGTATTAGGCTTAAGTTATTGTTTTCCTCTGATTTTCACTTCAAAAGAGTGAAAAGTTAAGCAGCCATTTGGGGCATTCACAGCACTGAAATATAGAGAATGGTGGGGTGAAAAAAGGGGGCCTGGAGGAACATGTAAGGCTGGGTCTGCCTTTGTCCATCATAGTACATTGGGTATGCTGTTATATTTCTGCCTTTGCACAATATCCTCATCATGTTTACCAAGCTATAAGTACTGAAAATATCTCAAAATAACATCAGATTAACTTGGTAATTTGCACTAATCTGCAACTATGAAAAGAGATCACACAGAACCATCTGCAGAGAAGCTTCAGATATCTTCACCTGGTTCAAGATGAGACTTGGGGAAGGAGACAGATGAGAAAGATAGTTAAAAGGGGTAGGAGGGTATACAAGGCCTATCAGTTACAAACAAAGCTAATGGGACCTTTGCCATTTGCAGATGTCTTCTACAATGTAAATGTACCTATCCAATATATGTAATTATGGGAGAGTATCAAAAATTGCACATTTAATTTGGTTAATCACAATAATTTGGCAAGCAAATATTAGACAATAAGTATGCTCAGCACCCATAAGATAATGAAAGGAGGGAGCATTGGACCCAAGCTACAATCCTAGCTATATGGTAGTACCTCTGCTCTCCAGGACACAGACTGCAGAAACAGAATGGCCACCTATGTAATCTAGATGCAGGGGAATGCATAGAGGGATGGTCAAGATGGTGGCTTTTTTTACACCTTCCCCCATGCTCCTATCTAGAGGATTGTCTGAAGGGGGACATGGAGCTCTCTTCTCAAGCTTGTTATAGGTAGATCCTAGAGATGAATGTGTTGTGAAAGTATAACATGTAGGAAGACAGTTAATTGGGTGTTTGCCCTAGTTTTAAATACACTCATATATATATTCCTTTCATTCATTTTAGTAATATCACTTTTAATATTAAGCATTTGGACAATATTTGTCCATTAAAAATGAAAATACATTTTTTTTCTCTTCTAATATGTCAAAGATAGTTAAGAAGCTGAGCTTGTTCATGACTTAAAGACTAAGGCATAATTTAACATTTTTAAATGTTAAGTCTGGGGAAATGTCTTCTTGTGGTAGAATGACAGAAACAAAATGAAGTGACACTGTGGATATGCATTTCACTATTACATTGTTTCCATGAAATTCCACTAAATGTGTACGTACGTACATATTAAATGAGAGTTTTAGATTGATTTGATGTGGATAATTGTTGAATGAAATATTTTATTTTATTTTCATTGTATATATTTTGTTGTTAGGTTGTTGTTTGATCCATTATTGCTATGGTCTTGTAGAATTTATATTGGAATGCAGATGTATCCATGCATACGATAGTAAAGAAAATGATTCATTGATCCAGTTTAATCATGTAGCCTTTTATAATCCAATATAATTGAATTATAAAATCCAAAATATTTATAATATTTCTTTGCTGAGAAATATTATTTGTATTGTGTGAGAAGTGAGCAAAGAATTAGCTTTGTAGCTGTCTTGAAGTTGCATTCATTACATTCTGAAAAGGTGAATCCCATGTTCGTATGCTGACCCTGGAGGCTTTGTGGAGTATAACTTTCTGGTTCCTTCTCTCAAGAGTCTGAAGTGAAGAAAGATCTGCTGCCATAGGAGAGAAGGGGTTTCATATTTTTGAACAGATTTTGGAGGTCAAGGCAATAGATAAAATGACCTTATTCTGAGTTGCCAAGACTTTCCAGTTATTGTTTGGAACAGATTAGCATTTAAAGAAAATCACAAAATAATAAAACTGATCAGCTTGGATAATTTTCAGTTTCTTTTGCAGCATATCTTCATACTAAGAGTTTAAATAGTTATACTTCCTTGGGCCTTGCTCCACTTGTGCCTAATAACGGCATAAACCTAGCCTAGCAAGAATTGTTTTTTTTTTCTTGTGTCTTCATGGTGTTGCCTTCACCCCATCCCCAGCCTATGAATGAGACAGGTCTAGTTTCCCCTTAGCTGTATTAGTATTGAAGTAGAGTTTAACCATCAGTCAATACAAGGGGATTCTCAAGGAGCTTCACTTCCCCTCCCACTGAATGTCATCTGCTGGTGATAAAACATGGTAGGGTGGAGTTGGATGAACATAGTAAGTGCGTGGTGGGGTGTAGAATGGCAGAATGAATGATCTTTCAAGTTGCCAATTGAAGAGTCTTAGTCATAAAGATCCCTCAATCCATATTGCAAATTATCAATCAAGCTATTTCTGATCAAGGTTTTTGCTTGCTTCTGAAGAGTTCTGGGTAAAACTGAAAAGTTAAAGAGGACAGAATATAGTAATTTCGTCTTCCAGGCTTGTAGCAAAAGATCTTCATTACTTTAAGGAAGGGCAAGGATGCCTGTACTGTACAAATGAGGTTGAAAATGCATATGTGAAGACAGGACATGGTTTACCATCTGACTTATCAGTCCTGCTTCTGGGATTTGTAAGTGAAGATTTACTGTTTAGCTCACAAAGTCATCTTGTTAATGTTGGTTTGTTCCACAAGCCATGGTATGTGTGAACCAGGTTATTATCTAAGTGCATCTGTCTCTTCTATCTAGTCCTGCTACAGTGCAGTTCTATACCTGCATATTCAGAATCTCTGGGACAGTTATGGCTTGGCTTCAGGGCCCCATAGCTATGGACCCCGGTTCATCTGGCAGATTGTCACAGCTAACTGGGGCAGTGAGAAGCCTGGATTGACCTGCATAGTACAAATCCAATGGATCTGGGCTCCCCCAATATTCTTATTTTACTATGGCATTGGAGATGGGGGCACTGAGCATATGCATCTATGGCAGATGCACTTTTTATTACTTTTATTGTAAACTTTCATTATTTTTCTTTGAATTCAAATGCTACGTTATCCTGCAAAATATTGCTTAAAACTCTAACACCCCCACCACAAGTGGCAGCAGGGTATTGCTCCTTTGGGGTTGTGACTGCAGCCTTCTCCTTGTAATAGTGGCTCCTTATCTAAGCCAAATCTCTTCCCTGACCCATCCATTTCCTCAGATGTGACCCAAAGATGAGAAGATCATTTGCCTTTCTTCTGAAAAAAGAATAGGCAAAAAGGTATTCCTTCTACAGATTGGTTGAAAGCAATCCACTTGCTGTGATTTTGTGCAAAGATACCCAAATGAAATGGCACTGTGATTTTCAGACATGGCACTGAAAATGCTGGTTCCTGGTGAGGAAATCACCTTATGCAACCACCATACTTTAGAGCATATCCATGATCACTGAAGAATCTTCAGACCAGAACCATGTGCAGTATATACCTACGATCCCTGAGACAACAGTGAGATAGAGTATGTGGTTTTCTGTTAAACTGAAGTTTGCTAGACAGTTGCGCTTTCAGTTCTCTCATTACTAATGAGCTTCGTAGATGGTGAAGTTGCAAATCTTTCCTGCAATGCCCATGAGTTATTTTTGTGGCTTACAAAATAAAGTGTCTCAACCTGCAATCCTACAGAAACACTTACCTGTGAATGAGTAAAGTATGTTTAAGTCAACAGCATTCTATTTAGCTGATATACAACTCATCAGATGTTTGAGAAGAAAATAGGACACTTTTCATCCTTTCAGGATTAGTCTTAAACTGTCCCAAGCTAGTTTTACCCTACTAGCTCTTAAATTTGTCATTATAATTTATAAACAACGAAGCATTCTTTTTGGGAAATTAAAAACTCATGAAGCATATTTCTGAATCACTGGTTCTTTTACAGGAAGAGAGGAAATTGGTTTTCTAAATTCTGCTACTTCCTAGCTATAATTACAGCAGTGAATTTCCAATTGTAAGAACTGTCTAAATATCAGTTAAAGTATTTCACCTCTGACAGATAAAAACATGTTGGCCTGGATCTCAACAGGTTGCAGGGAATTTGACTGAAATTTATCTGGGTTTTGCATCTTTCAAGAGTCTGGGCTGCTCAGTATAAAAATGAAGGCTATGTTGGCCTTTGATCCAACCGTTCAATCCAATATCCACAGTTCAATAATTCAGAACTGTGCAAATCTTCAGAACTTCAAAAAGTGCAAAAGAGGGAGCAAGCTTTTCATTTCGTCCAGTAGACTTCATCATAAAAACTATTTCAAACATTCTGAGATGGTCAATGAGCAGCCTTGAAGAAGTGGAAAACTAACATTGTGAGCTGGGTATTTTGGTTGAACCTAGTAAGAATATTGCTTAACTCTGAAAGCTGGATTTGTTTATATGTACTATTTTAACTAGCCCTAATAAAGCTGCTGCTTATTATAAAGTTAGGTTACTCCTGCAAGATTGTCATCCTGGAGAGCAGTTACTTTGGAGTAATAACTCCCTTTAGCAAAAATGTTGGATTGGCTCCCTTCTTTGCTCAGGCATCACAGTGATCCCAATACTGTATTCCCCATTGATCCTACAAAGCTGGCTTCATCCCCTTTCTAACCTTTAACCACCATACTGAAATTGTATGGAAAAAGAAACCATTTTGTTCTGCTTAATTCAGACCAATAAGCAGCAGATTTTTTTCTGCAGCTTTCCCATAACTACTCACTCTTTTTGGAAGGTATGATCATAAGCCCAACCCAATCAGGGCCTGTCTCTTCCAGATTTTTGGGGAGAGATGCTTTTATATTAGAAGAGGGCTTGGCAAGAGAGATTCCTGCTATTGCCTGATTTCTCAATCAGATGCCATCAAATATTCTCCTTCTTACCTGATGATCAATGAATGGCATTGGAGAGAAATGGCTTCTCTCCACTGCAGCAAATTTTGCCATGCCCAAGATCTCCAGGAAGAAAAGGGTACTGTACCTTGCAAACAACAGCTAATCAACTTGCAAATAACAGCTAATCATATTGCTCAGCTAATCCTGAGTCCAAAGAGGCTTGTTTCCAAATCATCCTGCATGGACACACAGCCTCAGCATACTTCTTCACCGCTGGATGGTTTGGACTGGTAAAAAAAACCTCACTTGTCAGGGTCAAGGTCAAAAGCATCAAGGTAGGAGCCGCTGAACCAAACTCAGTGGTGATATCCATAAAGAGTAGGTGGAGCTTTAATCACAGCTGGACTGTTGATGTTTTTTGACCACACCCTGAGGACACCCTTGTCTGGTTTCTTTAGTGCCAAGAATTAGTATCTCTTCTTGGAGCCCAGTTCAAGGTGATGAGTAACAATAGCCTGGCAGAGATCAAATGCCTTGTTCTTTACCCCTCTTCCTCTCATTTATTCTATCTACCCTAAACAAGCTTAAAGCAAAACAAAACCCTCTAAGTACAACTGAGGAACCAGCCAGGCCAGTCCTTCTCATTTCTCCCTTCTCCAAAGCCACCCATAGGAGGACTCAGAAATATCCCAAGGAAACACTTGCGGTGGGCCTTCACCCATGCAACTCCGCCGCCATGCATTTTATTTCAAAGGATTGACCCCGGGATCAGGTACATTATATACAGATAGGTCTACGGTTCCTCCTCCCTCTCCCTGCAAAGGCAGAGTCTGTGCAAGAGTTGCGAGCGAGTGCCTCCTCGTGCAAGTGGCCAAGAGAAATCTAGTCCAGCCCCAGGGGCTACTTCTCCAGGCACATGGGTGTGCATGTACATGCGTGTATGTCAAAGACATCAGCTGTCAGAGTCCAAATCACTTTTGCTTTCTTCTTGTAGTTTCTCCTGTGATGCCTTGGAAGTTTTATTCCATTTCTGGGCATTTTCTGACTCCTCTGAAGAAGACCTCTTTTGCCGCCGCCATTTTGCCCTGCGGTTCTTGAACCAAACCTGCATTCAAGTAAAGAAGGGAGGGGAGGGGAGCTTTAGTAGCCATGGGAATATGGACTCACAGAGTTCAGAGGCGGTCCCCAAAGGGGGTCCCTCAGGTATCACTAGATTCTACCCCCACCCCACCCCAGAGTTGGTTCACAGCCACATTCAATGGTTGTGCTCAGTGCTCAGAGAATTCTGAGGTCTGAATGATCGAACTTTGAGCTGAAAGGGGAGGCTTCAAAGTCGAATCCAGCAAACTTAGGCTTTTCTTGTTTGCATAGAGGCTGAGCAGGAGACTGGTCCATGCTTCCATGGGGCAATGGGATGCCAGAAATCTTGGAAGTAGATTCCTTGCCATCTCCACAAAAATGGGAAGTATTCATCACTGCAGAATCGCTTGTTCAAAGCCAACTTTTTCAGGGCTGTCTGCTGCAAGTCTGTTTTCTAATGGATCCTCACTGTGGTACTACTCCTTCTCCTACAATAAAATACCAGGCATGGCCCACAAATTCAGTAGCATGTGAGTTCTGCCTAGGAAGCCTCCAATCTGCAGGAGCATCAGCTTGGGAAGGGGAGAGACCCTCACCCTAAAATCAAAGCAGCAGAGATGCATGGGAAGTAAGATATTGCTCACTGTTTAGAGACTGCAGTATAGGATGACCAAACCATCAGGATCTGTTCTTCTGTCTGGCCAGGACTATCCTGAGCCAAATGTACCTTGCCTCTGAACTGCCTGTGAGTGCACATTCTGTTGCATTCTGTTGAGCATTCTGCATTCTGTTGGGCACCCAGAAAACATTAAGGAGCATTCTGTTGGGCACCCAGAAAACATTAAGGAGCATTCTTGTTGGGCACTTGCATTCTGTTGGGCACCCAGAAAACATTAAGGAGCAATTTTCTCTGAAAGCAAGTGGCTTCAGTTATGCTTTTCTGGGATTCCTGGCTCCATAACAGAGAGGACTTGGCAGGTGATTTTCACACAAGATAAACCCAGTTTATGAAAATATAATTATTTCACTTAATGTAGTAATGGCTTGACAATGGAAGCATCTGATGGCTAAAGGTGATGGCCTGGCTTATACAATATGACATTGTGGGTTCCTACAATCACACAGAACACAGTATCCAACCTTTTTATACATAGCCTACAAACTGTGCGAAGCAGAATTTAGATTCTCTTCAGCTTGGATGTTGGGAGCCAGGGGTAACTTGTCCTCATGCCTTTGGGAATCTGAACTCCCTAGATTAAGCCTAGGACCACTCACTGCTGAGGAGAAAAAAGCAACTTCGCGCTTCAGAAAATTGGAGTCAATAAACTCCAATAATTCTTGAACCACTCCCCAAGATGTGTTTACTTGGAAAGAAGGATTGGTGTGTTCAGTGGAGTTTACTCTGAGCAGTCATTGGCTAGAGGAGAGCAAAGTTGTTGCTGAAGGGAAAATAAACACCTTTCCAATTGAGTAGTCCAGGGAGGGAAGCTGAGATCTTAGGCAGTCACAAGCTGGCTAGTTAATGCTGCTGGTGGAATCCAGTCCTGATTTCAGTTTCTACACTTCAGTTGCCCTTGAACTTCAAGAGTCGGGTATAAGGATAATGATAAGAATACTCGTGCAGTTCCCAATAAGAAGCAGACCACTGCTATTCTTGGGCTAAATATTACGCGACCACTACTGGTCAGGGTGTACACTAAAAGATTCCCAAAGTTTACTGAAATTTTCCTCCCCCCCTTTAAAACCAGTGGTTCGCCTCTTCTCACTCCACACCCAACTTTATGTGAAGCAGCTGCTGCTGAATCAACTGCCACAACCCACTCTCCCTCCCTCCCTCCCTCCCTTTCTTCATATTACCTCCACTTTTTCCTCCCGTAAATGCACCCTTCTGGCTAGCTGTTCCCTGGTTCCCACATCAGGGTATTTGGTTTCCTGGAACAAATTTTCCAGCGCCTCCAGTTGTTCATCTGTGAAGATGGTGCGATGCCTCCTTTTCCGCCGACAATGGAGCTGGTTCAGAAGCTGCAGCTCTGTCCGGGACAAGGTGCCCATATTCATGTAGGGCAGGATTTGATGCGGGACCGGAGACATTAGAACTGAGCCCGTCCCTTCATAGCCTACAGAAAAGAGCAAAAACAGGAGGTACACTTTTGAACTGGCCAAGTTCCCAGGTCAAGTCATCCCATCGAAATCTATCCCATCTCAGGCAAAAGAGCAAAGCCAGACCTAGTTTGCTTGCTTTCTCAAGGAGGTGGTTTTATGCTTTGTTTTAAAGGGGATATGCGATTCCAGACTCATTATGGGGAACTTGGGGTGTGTGGGGGGAATGACTACCACAAAACTGAACCTGTACCATTTACATCAATGAAAAGAGCAAGACAGGAGTGCAAAAATTCTGGGCTTAAAACTTGACCTTTCCAGATGCACACACCCTTCCCTCTGTTAGCCCTGGAGAAGTTTTCAAGATTATAGAGTCTTAAACTGTCCCAGTATTCACTCTTACCCTGAAAATACATCCCAAAGATTTTTATCTCCCCTTCCTTTTTTGAATAATTTAAGTAGGGCATTCACTAAAGGCATGGGAGTGGTTATTGTCCTAAACTTATCTTTTGAGTTACCTAGAGGAGAGGAAGTTGCGGTTATTTAAGGAGCTGAGAATGTACAAATTGCAGCCACCTCTACTATGAAACACTGAAGTCAGGACAAGTCCAGGAGTGAAAAGTGTGATATAAGGGGTGAAAACCCTACTTCTAAGTCACTGCTTTCAAATAGGGGAATTATTACTTTATAGTGCCACTTTAGAGGTTTCCACAACTGAACAAGAATGAAAAATATATTAAATGACAACCTTCAGGACTTGGAAAAAGGGAAGGAAAACTGATTCTGAGTGTGTTTGAATTAACTGCTAGAAAAGATACAGCTAGCTTCATGGGGTTGATAATATGTCAGTACAGAAACAAATCCTGCTAAATCACTGAGCATCCTGATTAAAAGTAATTTCCTTCCTTGGGATTTAAAGGATCTTCAGTTCCATTGTGGTGATAGAAAACATCATCAACTATCATCTCAGCATAAGGATGATTGGTAAATGCTATAAATCACTAGTGAGAAAATGACTTAATGAATATTTAGGAAGGTAGTCCTCAAATCAGATTTCCTATATTTTCTTCCCATCTCCATTTAAGGAAGATGGAATCTATTTGTATTTTAGTTAGTTCTCAATTCAGGGCAGCCACCCTGTTTTTTTTCTTTTGGGAATAAGAAAGTGAATTCTCAATTTTGAATGTATTTGTTTGAAAGTAATCATTTAATATGTTGTTTTAAAGGTTATTGTCTCCAAGGAGAGACTGTTTCAAATATTGGGTTAGAACCTGAAAGTTAAAATCGAATTAAGGAGAATTAGGGTGACTGCTTCTGAAAGGAGTTGCTCCGTTCTTATTCAGTGTATAATTTCTGTTTGCTCAGAAGACAGTCCTTATTTGAGGAGGGTTTAGCGCTCGATAAACAAGCTTTGGGGCAGCAGTGTCATCAGGAAGGCAATCTGAACACTGGCAGAAATATTCTCAAGGAAAAGCATGAACGCCTTAATTCCATTTACACGCGTTTGTCAGGAGTGTGGAAATATAATCGTGTCAGAGAGGAAACGGCCCCTCGTCCCGGTTCTCAAGGCAAACTCATCTCGAGTCCAGGCCGCCAAGATCCAGGATCCACCGTCACTTCCACCCAGCGCAGTGGAATCTACCACAGAATCCCGGAGTTGAGTTGCATTCCGTCACACGCTGCCGCTGGAGTCGGGACCCGGGAAAAGAAGGAAGGGGCAACGTCCGGAGACTCCGTCCGGAAGGAAACCTGGGCTCCGCACTTTCTGTGCCCTTCAGACTTTCTCCAGTCTAAGAGAAGTTTCAAGAGGCGGCTCTCCCTTCCCACCCTCGGCCACAGAAATTGCGTTTCAAAGAAATTGCGTTTGTTGCAAAGACAAACCCTTTCAGCCACCGCTGCTCCCCATCACTTTTCTAAGAAGTACCAGGCACGGGGCTAGAGAGGAAGAGGGGAAGGCAGCGGGGTTTTGCTTGCTTTCTTTTCTGCTTCCCCCCTTCTCGCTGGAAAAGGCCCGTAACAACGCAGACGAGTGGGTGGGGGGCATTTCTGTCTTACCTGTTGCTGGGACGCAGGAGCACTGCTGAGCGCCAAAGGGCTGCACGGCACCGCAGCAAGAGGGGCCCACGGCGGATGCCTGGACGTGAAGCTGCCCGTAATAATAGTTGCCGTAGCCTCCCAGCCTAGATCCACCGAGAGCGGCCAGGTTAGACGCCGGAGCCACGGCCCGCGAATAATATCCACCGTAGTCGCCGCCAGCAGGGCCGTACAAGGAGTCCCCTCCGTGCAGGCCGGCCGAGAAGACGACGGGCGCCGCGCTGGGCTGAGACTGCTGCGCGGGATGGTGCTGCTGTTGCAGCAGCCCCGTCTCCTTGCCGCGGGGTCTGGCCGCCAAGATGTTGTCGATGCTGAACATGCCAGCAGGCATCCCCCCCGGCGCTCTGCTCGGAGGGAGGACGAGCGGCGGCCGCGGGACGGAACCTTCTCCTCGAAGAGGCAGACCGAAGCGTGTGCAGTGCTGGACCGGTCGGAGGGCACGGAGACGGGAGAGCCGACAACCTAGCTTTTTGGGGGGGAGGGGGCGCAGGGGCCCTGCTAGCCAGCCGTTCCTTAAGAGGCCGGGCGGGGGGGAAGAGGAAGGCCCTTCGCCTTGGAACTGTGTGCCATTGCCCCCCTTTTCCTTTTTCTTCTTCTCCTGCAGCTCCTCCTCCTCCTCTTCTTCCTCCACCTCCACGGCCGTCCGTTTCCTCCTCACTCTCAACTGCCTGGAGTCTCTAATCCACTCCGACCTCTTTCCTTTTTTATACCCAGGCAACGTCATCCTGGATGGAATGCCCGAGACTATATCGGATCGCGAATAAAACTAGATTTCACTCTTTGGTCGGGGGGGAGGGGACGCGGAGGAGGTGGGGCCGATGGGCGTGTCTGCAGGAGAGGGGGGAGGAATCGGGAATTAAGCCTTAAGGAAAGGCACATAATCCTGGCCATTAAAGGGCTTGCTCTTTGGTCCTCCGCTCTTTCTCGCTGCGGGTGAATCCCTCGCCCGCCCCCGAATTAGGGTTGATCTGTCTCTGACTGCTGCTGCTAATTGCCGCTCAGGTTAATCTGGCTAATGGCGTTGCCAAGAAGTGGTTAAAACCAACACCCATCTTCTCCTCTCCGCTGCCTTTTCTGTTTTCTCCCCAGACCCTTTTTTTCCTGTGTCTTCGAGAGCAGTGTAGGGAAAATCGAAAGGTGTCTTCGGGTCCTGATTTCTTGCCCAATCTGTGCCTGTATTCAAGAGGTCCAGGATTACATTGCACTGAAGCCCTGCACGATGCCAAGAAGTTATTTTCTTTTCTTTCTTTCTTTTTTGGAGCACATTGCCCAGAATGCAGTCTTCATTCCCAGCCTCTACAATATGATCTATTTACCTCTTTCGCACACCCGTATTCTTAAAAACCCATGCTTTCCACAGTCTGCAGTTCACAGTATTTATCATGAACGTTTTTATTTGGTATCTCATTTCTAAACTTTCTATTAATCCGAAGTCTTGGGGACTCCCATCTGACGTTCACAGGGCATTTCCTGATGACTTTAACGAAGCTCCCTTCCTCCAAGGGAGAAAGAAGCTGCTGATGAGAAGGGCTGAGGGATGCAATTCTCAGATTCAAAACACCGCGGACGTAGATCCTACCGCAATCAAATACGTGGCACAAGTAAGGCGCACAAACGGGGACTGGACCAGATTTGAGCGTCCGTCTTAAGACCCCCCCTTTTCAATCCCATTCCCAAACCGGCTGAATGGTATCTAGGAAAACCTCTGGGATAGGGCTCAAGTGCCCTCCTACCACTGCAATTTGTTTGGTGGAGCGGCAACTTTGCGGAAGAGGGCTAGAAATGAACCTTTTTACGCCCTTACATGTATCTCTGTTTTCACATTAGTTTAGGAGCTTCGGGTGGAAGAGGGGGTTCGGTTTTTCAGGGACGGAAACATCCTCCACATTTCCTTTCTCTGTCCAGATTCATAGATGTGAAGTTCTGGTCCTGCCTTTTGTATGTGTGCTATACCTTCTGTGGAAAAGATGCCTTCCGTCCGTTAAAACCTCTTGTTTATTGAAGCCGTTCGCTCCTGGAAGCCGGTTCCTTGTGATTTGCAAAACGCTTCGTCTGTCACGATTGTCTCTGGCAATCCACAGGAGGTGAACTGAATCAGATTAGAATATTTACCTCCATCAAAGAAGGTAGGAAATTGGACGCGCTAAACGAAAACAAGCCATTATGAAAAACAAATTACATTTTCTTTTACCTTTTTCCTATCTTTCATGTCTTCTTTTTCAACTCCCATTCTCGTTTTCCTCGATCTGGATAAGCCTTAACAAACAGTTTGAAAACGAAATTTGAAGGCGGAGTGTGGATTGCCGTTTTCTTCCCGTTTTCTTTCTTTCTTTTTGGACTTCAATTCAGGCTGTCGATAAGTATAGGGACCGAAATCAGTTTAATTATGGTATACCAAGAAGCACTGGATTTACTTCAGTAATTCTAAATAGGGAAGAAATAGAGTTAATTTATCGTGAATAGTTAGCCCCTCTGGGCAGAGATTTTTTTCATCGTTTTCAAGTCAAGAAATAGGAAGGAAGGAAAGAAGGAATGGGAATGCTACGGTTTTCAAACACTAAACTAGCAAAATGAACTATTGTATTATAAGGCTGCACCGTGCTTGACACGTTTGTTCCAACTCTGTCCCTATATCTGGCCGTTGTAGTAATAACCCTTTCCTCAAGGTCTTTCTTTTGACATTCGTAGATAAGCTCCCCTTTCCCGGCGCCTCCTCTTTCCCACTCCCATTCCCAGAGAATCCGAAATATTTGACATGAAGTTCTGGGGTTAGACGCATCCATTGACACTCGAAGTTTCAGGCACCTTTCCTGAACCCTAAACTCACAGCTCTTTGTACCAATGCAGCTGAGGCATTTCTTAGCGCTGGATTAAAAATGCTGAACCACAAAGGGTGGAGGGGCAGGTGCGAGAGGAGTCTTCCCCCCCCCATGTCGTCAGTTTTGAAAAGTGGCCGGCCGATACCCAACTTCGATTCCCCTCCAAACACATCTTTACACTTCCCGGAGCCATTTGCTAAAGCTTTCCTGAAACTGGCTTTTCGGCCTTAATGACCAGATCTTTCCCTTTCCCCGCGACCAGTGCAGGGTCTGAGAGAATCTTGAAAGCAAAAACAGGCCCGGGCGGCGACCTGACAAATGTTACACAAACCTTACACCAAAATGCTACCCCTTGACTGAAGTCCTAAGTGGGCGCGATCTCTGTGCTACTTGGCTCGTTACACTCACGGAGCCCGCTGGAAGCAGCGTTCCTCCCTTAGTTTTAGCACGGGATTCAGCTTGAGCAGCGGGTCTGGGTGCCGACGCTGCCCAAATGCCTGATTTACTTTCGGCGAGGCGAAGCCGCTTGGCAGCGCGAAGGCCGGTAAGTAGGGCGCCTACGGAAGGCTTCTCAAGAGGACGGGGCTGGCCGTTGCGCTGATGCACCGCATGAACTCGAGGTCTGCCGCGCTTCACCTCTAGGCTAGTTGTGTTTAAATAATAGCCGTAATCCAACTGTTTCCTGCTGTAAATGTTTCCCTTGGCAGGACATGTTCAGGAGGAAAAACAAATTATCAAAGGTCATTTTGGAGACCCCCAATCTATATCTGCAAACCAATTGGTGAAATAAGCATCTTAGTGAGAAAGGCGCGCATTTGACCCAGAGCATTCCGAACTGCTGATCTGCCTTAGATCAAGAAGTCAAGATTGTTGAAGTTAATCAAGGTTTTGTTTAAGGATTAATTGGGAAGGTGGTAATCAACTCCCTTCGTCTTGGATGGGCAGAGGCAATGGCAGCGATCCTTTGCGCCCCAAACTAGAAAACAGCCGTTTTTCTTACAAACCGGTTTAGGATGCCAGCGCCGGAATGCCAGCTCTGCCTCTGCCTTCTTCCAAGCAAGTGTCTTAAACAGTGTCAAAGAGAAATCCTATAGGATTCACTTTCTTTTGAAAAAAATTCCCAATGCATTTGGGTGCTCCTTTTTGGCTTACTTTAGCATCGGAATTAACGTTAGTTGCAAACGCAACCAGAGCTAAACTCTTGGAGTTAACAGGGCTCGGTACTTGGGTTCCGGCTGTTGAGGTCCCGATCTCCCCTTATTTCTTCCTCAGCTTCATTTGTCGCCGCTGTTTCTTGGTTAAAGCTGCTAACTAGCGGCGCTTTAAAGCTGCTAACTAGCGCTTTAAAGCTGCTAACTAGCGGCGTTCCTACCTCGGGGAACGGGATGGATCATGTTAGTCTCTCCTCAGCTAAACAACCGCTTTCCTGCAGATCCTTACACTCAAGTTTAACTCTCATAGGGCCGCCCCCACCCTCATTGTCCAAAACGCTTTGAATGGACTTGGGTGAACTTAATGAAGTCATCGTTCCGCCGTCTCCCCCCCTTTCACTTGCGTTTCCCCAAAACATCCCGGTTCCAAGTTCCTTTTTAAACAAGCCACCAATTGTCATTCACTGGAAGCGCCTGGAATTGGAATAACATGACAGCGAGCAACGCGCGTTGCTAAGGGCTCGTTTCTTCCTCTGGCCGGCATCGCAGCGTGGGATGGGAGCGGCAGGCACAGCGTGCACCGAGGTCGGGCGGCAGAAGCCGGTAGGTGAGGAAGCAAGTCAACGCGAGGTTGATTTTCGATATTAGGAGCCAAACACGATTCCCGCCCGCAGCTCCGGCCAGGCGGACAGCGAGTAGCTCGCTGAGACGCCTCTCCATTTTGGCCAGCCCTCCCTCTGATGAAGGAAACCGAAGAGCCGGGAAGCGAGCTACACCTGGGGGTTATTTGGTTGAAATCGGGATTGAAATGTAGACAGGATTTTCTCTCTTCAGCCCTCGTTCTCCCCCGATTATGCAAAGATATGCACCTCGACACAGGGGCAAAGCAACTATTATTTCTCTTAGCAGCCTGTCCGGCATCCTTTGGGACCCCACTTTTATTATAAATCGGATCAAAGCCTGAAGCGTTTCCCCTACCGTTCCCAATATCCGCATCAAGACAGTAGAACGAAAAGAGGCAGGAGAGAGAATGGTATCGAAAACTGGAGTGCCTTAAAGAGTGATTTTACTGTATAGGTGTGCCATTTGTTTAAGACAATAGTGATAAAAATGTTGCCATTTTCCATCTCGGATAACTGTAAGGGATAAAGGAAACCAGGGTTTTAAGTTACATGTGTAAATCGGTCTGCTTCAAACAATCTAGGCTCCCACGGATGGAAGTGGGGCTCCACTTGCATTAAAAACCCAGACTTCGGAGTGATCACTTTTCATGCCGTCTTTGAAACTATTTCAATCCTAATTTAACTCCCTTGTGAGTGAGAACGCAATCCAACGAAAGTTACTATCTTAATGTCACCTGTCTGTTAAATTAGGGAGTTTTAAACAAGTTGGGGCAAAACAAAAAACAAAATCAGCTCTCCATAGGAGAGCAACCGGGTTATTTGGATCATTCTCTCCCGTTCAAATGTCCCGAATTAAGTGACAGTCATAGGATTTGGATGGGGCATGGTCTTTTTCAGATTTCGGATGTGTGCTATCAACTGCTAATAATAACAAGCAACATTAACCACAATAGCGATAACATAACTCGTTTACACCCCGTGTACACTTACTTGAAAAAAATTTCTGTTTCAAAATATGAAAAATAATTCCTTTTTCATTCGCTCCCCATTCCTCTGGAACTGGAAAGGGCCGGGAAAAAGGAATCTAAGTGATCAGGTCGAACACCACCTTCTTTGCTCCAGCAAGAGAGAAGCTATTTGTAGCTTCCCTGTTTGGAAGGAAGAAAAAGAAAAAGGAATGAGTTGTCCGAAGGATCGGGCGAGGGGGAGTAATTAATTTTCCTGGACTGTGCGGTGGAAGGAAACCAAAATAATATCGAAGAATTAAAGGAAAAGAGTATAACAGGAACTCTGGGAGAGGTGTGTGATTTAAAAGGCCCGCTTCTGAGGGATCGGGGATTTCCGACCTCCTCCAGTTTACCGTTTAGGCGCCGCTTTCTCCAACCTCCCGGTCTTCCGCCGCGTTCCTGGCCGAACTTCTTTTGAACCTGCGCGCAAAGCGGCAAGTGGGGCCGGTGACAAGCCTCGCCCTCTCCTTCACACACGGGGGCCTGCCATAAGAGGTGGCAACAGGCATTAGTGGCTCGGCTCCTTCAAAGGATCCCCGTAGATCGGCGTCACGTATTTCTTCCCACGAGTTTCATTTCGCAACTTCCAAGGTGCCTTGAAAAGGCAAAACACACGCCATGGTGAATGCCAAGTGCTCCGTGGCTGGGGAGCCGAGAATAGCGGACCTAGGACAAATTAATCGGGAGGAAGACCAGCTGCCTTCCTGACTAGCCTGTGTCCATTCATGGCACCGAGCTGCTCCTGTCAATGGGAAGTTCGGCCCTTTGGTGTGATTCAGAAGGCCTCCCCATAGCGCCTTCCCAGTGTCACACTGTGGAAAAACCCTATGAGAAGAAGCTGCATCAGCAGAATATTAACAGGACCCAGGCTTCTGATGGCATTGTCATCACCAGACAATCAAAACACAAGACAGATAATCAGAAGGCTTTTGTTGTATTCCTAATTATATCTCAATTATAGGCAGTCCCTAGTAGCCTTGGGCTAATCTCTTACAGCATTTATCTTGGCTTTTTCCTATTGGAAGCTACACAGAGCAGATGGGAGGTTAGCTTAATCACTTCTTTGGATATGCAAAGCATTCAGTCTGTCAAGACACAAGCAAATACTTAATTTGACAAATCAAGACATCAAACTAACAATCAGCTGATAGGATATTTTTCCTTTTTTTCCCCAAGAATGGAGCCAGCCAGTCACAAGGGTTCTTTCCAAATATTATAAAGCCACCTTGCTATCACTCCTTGTTATCTTAAATGTTGAACTCCTTGGTATCAGAAGAACAGGACCACTTGGTAAGTCATATTTCATCTGGCATCTTTGACATCCAAGATATTTTTTTTAATCCATTGCCAATGATTAAGCATCCTTTTCTTTATTGGGACATATGAGTTGTTAGCTATCTCTATAAACCTATAGAACAGTCATCCTGATAGCTATGATTGGCTTTCAACCTTCCAATGAGATCAGATTTGGGTGAGAAGGAAACATTTCTTTCTGGTGTGTGAATCCAATTATAACAATAGGATTTCTGATTAAGAGATTATAGTAAGGTCAGGTTATCTCATGATTCTTAGTTGATTTGTCAAGTTATCTCATGGTTCTTGGGTGGTGGGCAGATCAGAAGCAATTATATCTCCTACAATTATCACTGTATGGTATTGCGAGCAGTGAAAATGGCACATAAATTGAGAACATCTCCATGGTAGACTGTATGAGAAACATGTTTAAGAGAAACAGGGAGGAAAAAATGCAATCCTGGACTCTGGGTAGATCTTCCTTCCTTCCTTTCATTTAGAAAAGTATGATAGATATGTGTGGTTGAGATTTGCTGCCCACCCAAGCAGAAATATTGTCCTTCAGTACAGAAGTGCTGTCCACCTGTCCAACTGTCTTGTCCTCCAGTACAGAAGTACTGTCCACCTGTTCAGCAGTGCTATCCACCTCAACAAAAATACTGTCCACCAATCCAACCATGCTGTCCACCAATCCAATCATGTTGTCCACCTCAATCAAAATATTGTCCACCAGTCCAGTCATGCTGTCCACCTCAACAAAAATATTATCCACCAGTCCAGCCATGCTGTCCACTAGAACCTGAGATCTCCCAAGTCAAACAAGTTTGCAAAGTGCCTCCCCATTTTTTGAAGAAGTAGATGCTGACTTGTGCTGAGTACAAATAATCTAGCTTGAAATGTTGTTTGTGTTATTTATTTAGTAGCTGATATGCTTGTAATTAATTATCCTGATCATTTTGATTATGTATAAGTAAAAATATGTATACAACACAATAAAATTTACTAAAGCATTCATCACTTCCAGATTTCTCTCTTTTTTTGCAAAAGACATACATATTTCCTGACAAAACAATTGTCTGAAGTTTTGTAGGAAGATTCTCATGAGATTTAGATAGAAGTAAGAAGGGTTCTGTGACCCTGATCATCCAGATACATTTGAGGGTACAGGAGGAATGGACAAGTAGACAAGTGACAAAACAAGGATTGTTTCATTATCCCACCCTCCATTTTTTTCATTGTGTGTTAGGACATGGATATGCATATGAAATAGGAATAGTTCCATTCTGTAACAATAAGTCAAATTTAAATGTTCTTCTCCTTTAATTAAAATCTTTAGCTTTTTTGGTTCCCTCTAGTGTCCAACTTTCAAAATCCCATTCTATCGTGGGTTTTTTTTTTAAGAATTCAAAACAACATCATTTTCCCACGGGAAGGATTCTTACAATTAATTTCAAAATTTTACTTCAAAATCATCTGGTCCCTTAATTCATTTATAACTTTTTCAGATCAACATTCTAATTTATTTATTTGTTAGATTTATATGCTGCCGAAATCTCGGAGGCTTACAGTAAAACAATAATAAAACCAATATAATCCATTAAAACAATAAAACCAATATAATCCTTTAAAACAAAAAAACCAACCAAACCAAGAGGAGAGGAGCTAGAAAGATGATATAAATGTATATATGGGGGAACAGAGGTGACTACTAAACTACCAACCACCTCCATGATGATGAATCCCCATCGGAACCCCATGCCAGTTATCAGTCTTAAGGCTCTTTTGGAAGGCTATAAGAGCAGGGGCAGACCTCACTTCTGGGGGCATGAGGTTCCAAAAGAAAGGGGTCTTCTCCTTGACCCCATCAGCTTAAATTCCTTGGCTGACAGGACCTAAAGGAGGTCTCTTCTGCTGATTCTGGTGGGATGGGAACTCCCCTTTGGGGTGACACGATTCCTCAGATAACCTGGTCCCATGCCATTACTTACTCTTTTGCTGTTTATTCCAAACAAAATTAAATCTTTAAACTTGTATTTAAAATGTTTTTACGAAAGATTCAAGAAAACTCCGCTGGTGCTATAAAACTTGTCACTCTGAAGGTTTAGCTCTTCTTTAACTGTAAATTAGTTACATCCAAAAGGGATTAAGAAATAAAGCTAAGCAAACTTTATATCATAAAGGCGACATAAAGGTTATGAGCTTGATGAAAAAAATCTCTCAACTATCAGTCATTCAGCTTACGAGCCAACTGCAAAAACCCCAGTTCTGCAATCTCGTCATATCCAGCAACATTCAGTCTCTATTGCCACCCCAGAGAGCAGGACAAGAACTATTGGGTCAAGTATTTGGCACTAAATCCTCATTTTGCATTTCTGTAGTGTCCCCCTAAGTTTTCTTTTTTTGCCCCATCTTGAAAATCATGAGATTTCCCCTAACTCTTCTATCTCCCCATTTCTATATGTTGATGACATCATTCTGGCTTCAGAATGATCCTTCTTCATTTGAAAATCTTACAAGCAAAGGAGAAAGGTCCAATTTTTTAAAAGGCCACAAGAGTAGAAAGCTACGAAGGGGAAATGCAATGTGCATTGATGTGCACAATGATGTCATTGTGACAACACATTGAAGCTTTGGAACTCTGTCTTTTTAAGTTTAGCTAGTCACAGGCATGCAATGGAGTGCACACTTCATTTATGGAAGATTGCTTCTTGGGAATATCTTGGCTAATATCAGGACTCTTTTTTAAACCATCCAAGAGAATGTTACAGCCAAGTATTCACTAAAACATGAATTGCAATTAATACTCATGTCATTATGCATGAGATACCATACGCTATTTTGCACAAGAGCCTGGCATGCAACTGGTTGGTATTAACGCGGACATTGATTGACCATGCCTTCTTCCTTAATTCCACTGAGCTGTCATCCAAACATCTTCCCTTTGTGGACCCACCGGATTTCTCAAGAGTCTTTTATTTTCTGAGAGACAACATGCCTTATAATCTACATCATAGAACTGTTGTGACTACCTAATTACATGTATCTCCATCCATGTGATGGATCAGGCATCAAAGCTGTGATCACTCAGACCCATGACTTTGGATTTACCTACCATTCACAAGATGCTGTATCATTTATATATGGTTATTAGAACCATATATAAAGATCTTCTCTTTCTAAGGCACTTCATTCATTAACATTTGCGTATGCTCACTGGTCTTCATTGATAAGGTAAGTCTATCTCTACCCTTCATCTTGTATCTGACTATCAGAGTAGATGGTCTAGAGAGACAGATGTTCTCTAGATATTTTGGGAGCATTACACATAATTTCTCATAATTACCCATGCGCAGTGGGAACTATGGAGAACTATCTTCCAAAATATTTGGAGGACATAAAGTTGTCTTCCTTATAGTTGATAAATTGCCACAAACAGCATCAGGGAGAGAGCCCATGGAACAAGAAGAGAAATATGGAAGTCCTTTCCACCTCTCTGAAAGTCTGTCACAGATGAGACCAGAATTTTGTTTTCTGTTGCTTTAGAGAATATCCAAGCTGATGAGTTCAGGTTAAAAGAAAAGAATTACAAGAGAAATATGGTGTAGTTTATAAAAAAAAGTTATTCCTGGACAAGCTGAAGGCTAATGTTGGAAGAGCAAGCAAGCTAGGTGGATGCACCTACTTTGCTGTTGAGTGCCTAGTGTCTACAACGTTTTGAAAGGATTTAAAGATAACACATTTTTTCAAATTCAGCTGAAGGTGTGTGTGAGCAAAAAGAATGTATTCACACATGCACACTGGATGGACTGTTCTGGCCAATTAAAACTGAAATTTGTCCTCGAATAATTTTCCATTCCAAAATCACATTCATAAATTTCAAGTTAAGGATTGTTGAGCAGCAGCCCGTCTTAAGTCTTCTGTCTTTCTGACTCAGTGTATTTGCACTTTCAGTTTCACCTGCCATGACAGAAGAAAGAATCTATTCTTCTGGAAGAGAAGCCTACTTCAACTTGAACTCAACATGGTATGACCCAGCTGGGTCCTGGTTGGACACTCGCCGTAAACCCTTCCACTACGTCGACGACACTGCTTGTGTGACGTGTTGCAACCCCAGGAGCAATGTACCCCGAAGAGGTGGCCATAATTATCGATGCTATGGTTACCGCCAATGCAGCTGTAGGCAAGGGGGGAACCCAGGAATTAGGTGTTGTGTTCACAACCCTTCAGGAGGACCCCGAGATTATTGGGGGCGCCCAATCGGAGATGCATGTAATGGGTGTACTGGGGGACACTATTCTCATGCAGAGTCAGACTGTGGATCATGCTGTGGATCTGCAGGAGGATGTGGAACTGGAGGACTGACAGTGGCTTGTGCTCAACCATGCACTTCATCAGGAGGAGTATGTGCAGAACCAGGGTGCACATCTGCTGGGGGAGGTGTATGTGCAGAATCTTCCATAACATCTGTTGGAAGTTGGGGCAGAAGAAGTGGAGTGTGTGCTGAACCAGGGTGCTCAGCTTCAGGATATGGTCGTCGAAGGAGAGGGGTGTGCTGTGAGCCATGCACATGAGCATTAGATGGATGTTGAATCATAGAATCAGAGAAGGAACTACAGTCCAACTCTCTGTTTAGGGCAGGATCTATAAGGACATATTTGACCTACCACCATCCTCTGGTTGAAGACCTCCAGTGAGGGACTACTACTCCTTTTTGTGACAGCCTGTTGCACTAATTGACAGTTCATGGTCACAAACAAAAAGGCCGTGTGCCTGCCTGACAGTCCAATGGTTCCATAGCTACAACTAAAATTTGATCTTCCTTTCTTTTAAGGGAAAAACTTCTTTTTCTTATTGTTTGTAAGATACAACTTGCCAAAAATGAAACAGCTGAAGGTCTCCCAAAATCCAAAGCAGATTCCCATTGAAGTATCAAGTACTGATTGCATAGCTTGTGTTAGTTTTTATGTTCCTGTTAATAAAATGTATACATTCAAAAGAAACCTGAATTCCTGGACTTCTCCTGGGAGAACTTCTAACTGAATCATCACATGGTTCAACAATTCAAACAAGGTACACTTCCATGCTGTGGCTGTGCATTAGTGTCATGCACAATTTGGCTGCCAGATGGCAGCAGAATTAGCTACATCTGGAAAGATCCAAGAAATACAATCATCTACCAAACCTCCTGGGTTCACTTAACATCTGATCAGATAAAGACCGAGCTCCTGCATTCAAGCTACTTAAGTGCTTGGTTAAGGTTAAGCTCAGTTATGCATTTGGGATCTTGGTTTGATAGGGTTGCCAAGTCTGTTTGATTAATTTCTGCACATCTAGAATATTCAGCCAAAGCAGGTGACACATTCTGTTCTGCTTTTCTTTGAGAGAATGAATCACAGCCTTGTCTAGTACCCTAACTGATTGGTTCTTCATGCTTTCCATAACTTGGACACTACAGGCAGACCTCAACTTACAACCATTTGTTTAGCAACCATTCAAAGTTACAATGGCACTGAAAAAAGTTTGATTTACAAACAATATTTCACACCATCAAAAGCTGGGAGAAGCTAAAGTCCTGCTTGGGCTCATAGAAGCAGAAGGTGGGTTATTACTAGTGACAATAGTCACAACAACAAGGGCAGAACTATATTACAAAGAAGCAAGATGGTAATCTACCTTTTTGGGTGGAGTGCAATCTGCATGCTCTAATTTCTAGGTAC
Organism: Acrochordus granulatus; assembly: GCA_032468055.1. NCBI lineage: Eukaryota > Metazoa > Chordata > Lepidosauria > Squamata > Acrochordidae > Acrochordus > Acrochordus granulatus. Next base: position 410,757 of record JANHZU010002358.1, on the reverse strand, counting down.
TTTTTGAGACCTGCCCTACTCCATCGATGTCAGTTCAAAAGTGAGAAGGATGCCACATCTTGCAAAGCAAGGGAAGGAAGCAAAGGAAAAATAGCAAGTGATTCAAAAGGCAAAGGCTGTTCAAAGATGGTGGCTACCTTTTTGACAAACTCCAGAAATCAGGTACTCTATGATGAGGAAGGAGGTAGCATTGTCGTAGGTTATCCAGTTCTCCACCCTCTGGACAGCCTTCATCCACTTGGTGCCCTTCCAAGTTGTGAGTTGACCATCATTCTTAAATGGTCTTGATTTATTACATGCCATCAAGTCAGTGTTGACCTTTAGCAACCACCTATAACATAACAGTGTCCCCAACCTGATCTTTAGTACACCAAATGCCTACCTAATAACTTCAGGTGATTCCAGAACCAGATAAGGGAACCTCTACAGATGTTCTCCTACAAGAGTGTCTATGACAGAAGATGAGCAGGATTCTGCATGAAGGATCAAGACTACATATGAGTAGGGATTTTCTTCAGTTCAAGCATTCTCCAAAGGGTTTATTGATGTCCTGCAGATGAATTCTGGGTGGGACTTGTAACACTGAAGCTTAAATTCTGATAATTGTAGAAAGCTGCTTGCTAGCATAGCATCTGTTCTTCATCTTCTGTCATGCAGAAATTCTGCTCCATAAACTTTGGGCTTCTTCTGAAATAATGTTCGAGCCAAAACAGTCTTCCATTGAACCTCCAGAACTTCTGCTCCAGATATATCTCATTAGCCAATTATTTTAAGTAGACCATTGATTTCTATTTATTTTTCAAACACATTTCCACCTTTGCTGGAGTGAAAATTACTCTAAGCAGCTTACACAGAATATAGAGAGAAGCAATATAAAGCATCCAGGGTCCCTCTGAAAACCACATAGGAATATCATCAATAATAACAACAGAAAGAGCACTAAAAAAATCAAAATCTATTAAAAAATGAGGAACCCTGTTCATCCATAGTCTGCCCTCTAATGGCTACCAAAATTATAGCATAGCTCCAAATATTCTCTATTATTCAGAATATATTATAATGACTAATACTCCCTGCCTTGGAATATTCCAGAACAGTTTGAATTTTTTTAAAAAAAAATAATGCCCTGGTTTAAATGCAATTGAATTCATCCTATTTCTCTACTCATAAATGTGATGGAGAATTATACCTCCTCCTATTTTCCCCTGATGCTAATTCCTTGAGGACTTTGGCTATCAGAATTTCTGGAAGGATAAGAATGATCTTCCTTTCTCCCCCCAGATGTTGTGTTAAAGTTTTGTGAATCCTTTCTGTTTAGGGAAAGAAAGAATAATCATTTTTATGCCAAATCATGCAACTGCACCCAATGATTCATGATACTGTTTTCTGAGATGGGAGCTCCAGATATTTATCTCTTTCCTACCAACAGAACCCCCTCCAAAAATGTTGTATGGATAGAGGGATCGAATTTCAGATGTGTAACTTATGCAGGGTGCAACAAGAACATTTTGTATAACTAATTAGGGCTTAGGTTCCTAAAAGTATAATTACAGTCTCCTGGATAATCTTGAGTATTTTTCTGTAAAAGGCATCAGATCTACTGTTACTCAATCTCCCATGGCTCAAGATGATAATTAAGCTTTGCTAAAGAGTACAGTAATAAACTAGCTCAAATAGTGTCTTAAATGAAAGTTTTGATTTTTATTTCCTCCTAAAGTGGATGGGATAACCTTGAAGTCCTTTGCAATCTCTCAGGCTGGCCTTGCTGGGAGGGGAGGGGGAGGAAGATAAAACAGACAGAGAGAATCAAGCAAAGAGAAGGAAAAATGGGTAAAATCTGAAAAAAAGAAAAGTCATACAATCAGTCGTACAAATATCACGTTGGCATGCGAGCAATCCAGGTCCAGTTTTCTCCATACTCAAATCCTTGAACATTCTCAAAGTGGTCCTCATTTATAGGTACCATCAGGCCATTTCACGTTATCAAAAAATACTTTATCTTTTCTTGAGATATTGCTTTACCCGTCCTGGATTTTTCAGTGCATTCAAATGTCTTGGTATATTTTTATCTGGATTTTTTTTCATGAAGCAATGTCTCGGGAAGACCATTTTAAATGTATGCATATCTAAGTAATTGCAGTCATGGAAATATCTGCTGCATGTTTTGATTATTACAAATGGAATGCACTGTTTGTCCTGGAGAATCAATAGTTGCATTTCTATTTTCACAAATATTGAAATTATTTATCCCTCTGCATATTAGCTTTCCTACTTATGTGTTAAGAGCTGTGTGATTTTATTTTTTTTTTGCTCTATCCCAACCTCCTCCTTGATAATACATTCAATTAAATACAGTATTAATTCATGTACTTCTTCATGATTATTCTTTCATCATCCACATGAAATGACAAATTTACCTGTCATCTCTTTGGTTACCTAGGTTGTAATTAACCCTAACACCATCATTTAATAAGACTATTAATCTTAGTTTTTTCATTTTATCACCAAGATTCTCAATAAGAATTTCATGAGATAAAAATCTGCATTCAAATTTCTTTACTCAGTAGATTGTCATTTAATTTCAACTAGTCTACTTTTCTCTAAGTATGTTGGGACTATATCTCTGAGAATCCCTGCTTAAATGAGAATATGATTTCTCAATATAGCCAGTTTTGTTTCAGATTCCAGAAAGGATGCAATTCATTTCAACTCTGCCTTTTTTGCTAGGGCTAACAAAACAGAAATATTAACACTTGAAAGTGAAAAGTGTTGGCTCCTTCCTTTTTAAATACCCATCCTTGCATGTTTGGAATTCAAACATCCGAAAAGAACTATGGGAGTTCCTTATGTACTTTAACAAAGAGCAAGCAGAGGGAGTTCAGTTTACCCACTGTTGACTGAATTTGATGAGCCATTGGGTTGATTCCTTTGGATGCAACTTCCTGAATTCCTTTTAGCCTATTTTGATGAAAGAATGGAAACACATCAAGTTCTCTATCATCCAGTTTGGTCATCAGCCTCCTACACAACTGGATTACTCTTTATCCTGTGGCAAACTTGTCATCTGTACCTCACACCCATTTGCAACTGGCTCTGAGTTGATGAGCTGAATCTTGCTGTTTTGATCTTCAAGGAATGTTTATTTATTTGCCCCAACCAGCTCAGATTCTAAAATCCATTGATATATTTTTAATAGCCATAAAAATAAAGAGAAAAAGAGAAAGGGAAAAAAATCCTATCTCAGTTCTTAGCCAAATGTACAAATGAATAAATTCTACATTTCAGCAGAAGTTCAACTAAAATTTTTATCTCTGCCTTAGGGACAAATCAAAGTTTGTGTGGGCTCCCTGGGAAAAATACATAAATTAAGATTTGTATTGAGTTTAATCCTGAATCTATGTAATATAGGATTAAAGCACACCAGGTTTGAAGAAAGCATTTTCTTTTATTTTTAAATCACCTGCATTTTTATAGAAACTAAACATTTTCTGTAAGCTCTTAGAAGATTTGTGACTTGAAGTCATTCATGGCTCCTGGCAACTATATGGACAAGCCCTACATTTGTCTTGGCAAGATTTTTGAAATTGATTTTCTCTTGCTTTTTTTTTTCCTAGGAATGAGACAGCTGCACTAACTCAAGGTCAGCTTGACAGCTGAGATTTATTAAACATGATAACTCCAATTTAGACATCTGTGCCACCCATGCATGTCTTCTCACTGTGTAATTATCTGAACTTTCCATGGAAGAGGAGAAGGACTGGGTCAACTGGTGTATATATTGACTGTTTCACCCCACTTTAGTATTCTTTATAAATGTACACGAACATTTCCATTTGTATACCACCCAAAATTGCTGGATGCCTCATATCAAAAAGGTCTCATCAAATGATGATGTACCAATGACCTCTCTCACAGCTCATTCATTACCATTCATGCATTTCCTTGTACATAGAGAGTGTGTAGCTGAGACACACACACACACACATCCTCATTCAGGTATCTCATGGAGAAAAAATTCCTGTACATCTCCCACCAGTTTTTTTCTTCTTAGGTGTGTCCAGCATTTGCATCCATGATGTTAAAACAACATGAGCTAAAAAATGCATACATTACTATTTTGATACTATTTTAATATCTTGAGTCAAAAGGAAGGTTGCAGATCAATAACTAATTAGAATAGTCTTTTATTCAAAAGTCAAAAGAAAAATAAACAGACATAGCAGGCTGATGTCTCACTCCCAGTTTGCCTAAGAGACAGTATATAAAAAGGTATCTTGGAACAGGTGTCCATACACAGCTTGGCTTCTTTCAGAGATCTCTAGGAGGACCAGGTATGTTCCTTTTGTTCCATCTAAGACTAATTTTTTCCTTTGTCTTCTAAGAAATAATAAACAAAAAAGGACAAGAAGAGGTGGCTAGGAGATTAAGGAAGAGACCATGCTGGCCCCAAGAAATGGAAGCCAACAGGGGATTTCATTGGGATCTAGCTCCTGGATAGTTTGTGAGAATATGGATGGGGGAAATCCTCTATTTCTAAAAGTCTTAAAAAATCCATTGAAAAATTTAATGATGGCTCAAAAGGAAGGACTTCTTTAAACAATACATAGCTATATGGGGATCTTGCGTACACCAGATGTGAGAATAGTCATTGAAAGTGATGATGTGGGGAAAGGGAGGTTCAGAGCCAGGGGTAAAGAGGAGAATCAGCTTTGAATTGCTATGTGTGCACAAGCATCAGAGGTCCAACCCCTTGTGAAGACCATTAGTCTTTTCTTGGGAGTGCTGGTGTTCAGCGGGCAGTTGGAGAAACTCTTGTAATCTTATAACACCCATAAATCTGTTAGCTAGAATTGCATCATCTAAGCCTGATCCTTCACACCTAACCAATGGTTTCTGAAAGGGGTTGGAAGATAAATTAATGGAGGATAAGAATTATCTCAAGCCACAAGCTGTTGGCTGCAAAATGGCTCCAGAATCAAAAGGCTGCATGCTTTAAATCCAGCTGTTGGAGAATGATAGTGAAAAGTGAGCTAGAACCTCTCTCCATCTTTATTAACATCCTGGAGGTATCTGGACAGGCATTGAATGGGACTGAGTATTGGACTAGATGTTCCTCTACAATGGTCAGACAGGATGGTGATGATGATAATGGTGGCAGTGATAATGATTTCTCTCTTTCCACCAGTTCTTATCTTGATGGTTGACTAAGAAAGACAAATTCCAGACTAGACAGAAAGGGGATCTTTGAGTCTCTGCATTTAGCTTTTTCTCTCCCCAATTTTAGAAAATTATTAATTTTCTCTGTCCAGGCATTATTATAGCTCCGTTGTAGAGGTGAATGGAGATAACTTTTTTAAAAAGAATGCAAAGGTGGTCATGTAAACATCAGCTTATCCCTGAAAGAGAGAAAAGGGTGAGAAAGAAATTCAAGATTGCCCAAGTTGATTCTCTTGAGTATAAGATGAAAAAAGAAATACTCTGTCAGGCTTTGACAATTCTCCAAATGATGAAATCAATGTGTACATATTTGTTGATGGTCTTGCATTTCCCATGGATGAGAATGCAAGCTTCCTAATGAAATATACATGAAATATAATTCAACAATACAAATAAACAACATGATTTGAGTTCCTTGCAGGGGAGAGTCCATGTTAGCCTCAACTCCAACTAGCTATGAAAGAATGTTGTCCAGATTCCCGGGAGGGAAGGAGTGCATTCCAGAGGGGCAAGAGACAATGCAGTTCAGATAGTTTGCGTGAGAGAAAGTGGGTGAAGACAGCTCCTCCCTACTAGTTCCTAGAGTATATATTTTATGGGGCAAATAGCTTTAGTTTGGCAAGATTTCTGTTTATAGGTGAGGAACAATAAAGGAAACTGCATAGAACCATAGAACATAGAACCCAACATGTCTTTCTGGGTTTTTGAAGCATGACATTAATTTATTCTCTCTCTTTTTTCCCAGTGTTGCTTCTTCTTACAAGAAAAAAGCATCATGGGTTCCAGTGAGAGCAAAGAAAAGAGCAATGGATGTCCAAGCTGCTCCAACCATGGCTGTTCAGGTTATGGAAGCAAGCCCACCTCTTCTGAAGGTTTCAGTGGCCACCAGGGATGGAGTTCATCTTCCTCCAGTTGGCAAGGGAAGTTTGATCAGCAGGAACAACAACAAGAGCAGAAAAATACAGGCAGCCAAGGGCCTCCCCAGAAGTAGAAATGAGAAGAATTCTTAGAAGGGGAATCTTCCACAGGAAGTTAGCGGCCCCGCTTCCTGTCTTCTGCCCATCAATTAGCATTCCCTGAACTCATGGCTTTAGTTTGGGAAATACTTGGGAAAAATGTCCAACTGTATCTTTGCTCTATCAAAAGTAGGTCTCTTGTACAAAAACACAAAATCATAACTTTCAGCTCTGTCCTTTTTTTCTTTTTGGGTGGTTCATGTGTGAATTAATTAAGCTTAATAATAAAAGATTATTAAATAATAAAATATTAATCCTTGAATTAAGCCTATTTCATTCTCTTTTTTAAAAAAGTTTGTTCCCTAAGTATCCAACTCCCCTCAAATCCTGGGCACACAAACTATCTTTGGTTGAGTTTGCACAACAGGTTGAATCCAGAGGGTCAGGTTGAAAGGTGATGTGACAGACATTTGATCCCTAACCAGCTCATCGGGATGCTGAGTTTATGTAAGGACAAAGGCTGGGTTTTCTACAATACGCCAACATATCATTAATATCAAATAAGATAAGTTCACCAAGTTGAAGATAGTAGGCTTTGGAGAAAAACCATAAGATAAAATTAAAGGACCAAATCTTCTCCTTATTTCCATGACACAGACTAAT
>JANHZU010002358.1:374450-387231 GCA_032468055.1 Acrochordus granulatus | reverse complement strand
CATAATTCAAAGCCAAGAGTCGCTTTGAATTCAGTGGCATATAAATTTAATAAATAAATATGATGAAAACATTGGGAAAGTAACGCATTTGCCCCTTGCCTACAATTTTCCCCAACCACTAACCGTTACTTAAATATTTATACTTTGCACTGCATGTTAAATATCAGAGACTGTTCCTTATATCTCTTTAAACTCTCTCCATGTTATTTTTAATTTTTTTTAGAGTTCTCCTAAAATATTCCATATTCCAAGTGCCTGCATGCACCTTGCTGTATGGTGTACTATGTGTAAGAAAGCCCTTCCCGCTTAAATTTAAATTTCTATTTAAATATTTACTATAAATCCTAGATCATCTTTTAAGATTAAAGTATAAGATACATTAACAAGACAGTAAATCATCTCAGATTTGTTTATTTATTTAAGACGTTTATATAGCCTCCCATCTTATTCCAAATTTTGGGTGGATCCCAGTCAAACTTGGGACCAAATTACAACGACAATTTAAATAACTGCTCCAAGATTTATATGGGGAGAGAGCCCACTGATGCCTAGAGGTCAATAAACAAATTCTTAGTACATGAAAAAGAATAAATGATGATTATTTTTTTCTGCCATTCAACATCTCTGGGAAATAGAAAGTTGCATTTCTGCCACACTTCTCAGATTGTTCTTGTTATTTTTCTCTGAGCACTGTGTGGGAGGATTGGTTTCAGGAGTTGCTTCCCCATCATCTCTCTTTGGGTGAAGCATTTTAAAATTCTAAGAAAAGGAGCCAACCCTCTTCTGATGCACTTACCTGCACTCTCCATCTAAGCAACATGGTGGTTGAGAATGGATTGAGTTGAGTCCTCCAGACCATTCAGTGAGAAAGATAAGACAGAAGTGAGAAGTGACTGTTCTTCTAACCATCTTTCTGATGGTCTTCCTCTGCCTGCTGGTATCTCAGTAAAGAACAGAAACTCAATTTATACGCTATCCAGAGGGAGATTTCAGATTTATCCATAGATGTCATTGATCATTTTTTAATTCTACATTACCCAGAAGAAGTTTCTGAACTGTAGAAACAAGGGTTAGTGCTTTTTTCAAGTAATTCCAAACCACACATGTCCTAGGTCTAGAGAGGGTAAGCAGGGGAAGCAGATTATCCTTTTAACACCTGAATTCTCTAAGAAATTAATGAGATTGCTGCTGGCCCATATCATAATGTGAAATTGGACATTGAAAATTAAGGCAAAACATAAAAAGAGTGACTACATTTTGGGAGCAGATAGGAGGAATTTTGAAAGCACTAATATCAACAGGAAGAATTAAGATTGCAGTGTTAAATTTGGCATAAGAGGCAAAGTATTCTACTCAGCTGGCAGACATGAACACACGAGGAATGCATTAGAGGGGAGATGAGATCTTGTGCATATACAAATGAAATAAAGACTAGAAGCTTTGCTGAGATCTTTCAGCTCTTGTTGAAGATTCATCCTGAGATTCTAGAACCAGACTTTGACCTAGTAATAAAAAGGGAACATTATCACAGAAAATCACCTTTGGGGAATCTGTGCCCAGTGCCCAGGTTTTTTTTAAATTTTAATGAACTGAAAGGGATAAAATTCTGCTAAGGAAGAAATTTTTAGTTTGCTTTCAAAATATGAGGTTTGTAGTTTGTCATAGTGTGAAAAGGCCCATAAAGCAAAAATGCTTACTACAACATCTTTTCGTCTACAGTCTCTTCCCTTCCATGCAGTAGGATTGACTTTCCCATTTGAGAGTGTAAAGAGCAAGAGTAGTTACAAGATGCTGAAGCATTAATTTAGTTGCCATGGCCTAAGATGTGTCTCGTAAAAGAATACTCTGAGGAGTATTCAGGCACATGGGTGAATGATATTCTACTGCCAGGACTGAAGAAAGATAGATTGAGGACAGGTTGGTCCACTTACCTTGTGCATGTGAAATACAAAAAAGGAGTGATGGTGAAGGTGATCCCCTTGTTAGCCTGTATAATCATGCCAATAAGGACTAAAGTAGCCACTTGTTTATACCAGAAGAGAACCAAGTTGGCCTAGTGATTAGGGCAAGAGGCTAGAAACTGGGAGGTAATGAGTTCTAGACCTATCTTAGACATGAAAGCCGGCTAGATGAATGTGGGCTCTTTGGGCTCAACAACAGGTAGTTGTTCTGGGAAAAATAGAAGTTGGAGGAATGAGTATTAGATATGTTTGCCACATTGAGTCATTTGTAAAAATAATAAAGGCAAGATTTTTTTTAAATTAAAAGCTGCTGTAAAGCTAAGGGAACAGAGGATGGAAGAAAGATGCAGCTGTCTAATAGGATCAAGAAAAAATAGATAACTATTATATTAAAATAAAAGCTAAAAAGAGAATAGGGTAATTCCTTATTGCAAGCCAAATAATTTGTCCTAAGTAGGCAAGGATAAGTGGTTTTGTTTGAAGTTATTACTTAAAGAAAAAAGGCTTATCCCATTTGATACATTCTGGGAGTTGAAATTTGCACATCTTAAAGTTGTTGAGGATGAGAAATACTAATCTGAATAGTCCTGTTAACATAATTAGCAGAAATATCCCAGAGTTTTAGAAACCAGTTTTTCCATTTTCTAAAATGTTGGGGTTGATATTGAGAATTTCTACGTATAGACTAGGTTTGCAACCCAAACTGAACTATAGGCCTGTTTTTTTCTGAGCTTGCAGAAAATAGATCTGATGTATAGCAATGTTAGCCTTAAAAACAGTATCAAGATATGGAAGTACATTTGGGAACCTTGAGTCAAGGCATCCTGAACCTGCTGTGAGAAAAACATCCCTGATGAAAATCTTGGATATTTTGTTGTCATTTGAGGAAAAGACAGAAAATCACATATTCCAGCTTGCCTTGATGTTCATTATATGCTACTGTTTATTTTTCCCTGTCTTTATGACTTATTTTTCAGCAAATGATTTATAAATCAAATATTTGTATCTATAGTAGCATAATCGTATATGCATTCTGTTCTTTAGAGAATGTGAAACAGTTTGATCTCTACAAAATGTGCCCCAGCATCTTTGCATCGATTATCTTAATGGCATTTATTACAAGTCCACTGCTCCTAAATTTTAAACTCAGTCTTGTAAATTTTATATAAACTGTATGATGCAGTTAAAAGCCCCAAGACTTCCAATTTTAGAGGAATGAGTTGAATTTTGCTTTCCATGTACAACTAGCTTTACACCTGAAAGAGATTAGTTAGAGACCACCATTTGAAGGCATCAATTTATATTGAGTGCAGCACTTTAAGGGCATCATCTTTTAGGATTTTAAGCTTGAAAAGTTAATCTCCAGTATTTTGTTTCCAGTTTTTCTCTGAAAGATACTCCAGGTGTTCTGATTAATTAGTAAGTACAAGTTGCTGTATCACTAGCCAGTGTGCAACAGCTGTTTGCTGATCACATCTTCTTTTAGGAGTGGTTTCAATTAAGTGCTAGTTAGCAGACATTTCCCAATATTTCAAAACATTTATAGGAACATTTAATGGAAATGATTCCAACAAAGAAAAATTAGAAGTCAATGTTGGGGAAAAGGAAAAAGATCTGTATTTTTGAAAAGGTAAAGCTACACTGGCATCCACTAAGTTGTTGTTCAGTCACTAAGTCATGTCCAACTCTTTGCGACCCCATGCCAGGCCTCCCTGTCTTCCACTACCTCCTGGAGTCTGCTCAAATCCATGCCCACTGTACCAACAATGCTATCTAACCATCTCATCCTCTGCTGTCTCCTTCTTCTTTTGCCTTCAATCTTTCCCAGCATCATGGTCTTCTCTAATGAGTCCTTTCATTAGGTGGTCAAAGTATTCAAGCTTCAGCTTCAGTATCTGTTCTTCCAATGAACAATCAGGGCTGATTTCCTTTAGGATTGATTGGTTTGATCTCTTTGCAGTCCAAGGGACTCTCAAGAATTTTCTCCAGCACCACAATTTGAAGACATCAATTCATATTGAGTGCAGCACTTTAAGGCATCATCTTTTAGGATTTTCTAAATTTTTATTATTTTACTGAATATTCCAGTATTCAGCTGGAATACTGTCACTTTCACTAGCTTTGCTGTTAGTAATGCTTTCTAAAGCCCACTCGACTTCATACTCCAGGATGTTCAACTCTAGGACAGTGACCACACCATCACAGTTAACAGGGACATTTAGATCTTCTATGTATTCTTGCAGTCTCTTCTTAATCTCTTTGCTTCTATTAGGTTCCTACCATTTTTGCCCTTTATCATGCCCATTTTTGCAAGAAACGTTCTCTTAATATCTCCAGTTTTCTTGAAAAGATATCTAGTCTTGCCCAGTTTATTGTTTTCATCTTTCTTTGCATTGTTCATTTAAGAAGGTCTTCTTCTCTCTCTTTGCTATTCTCTGGAAAGCTGTATTCAGTGGGGTAGATTTTCCCTTTCTCCTTTGCCTTTTGCTTTCCTTCATTCCTCAACTATTTGTAAAGCATCAATAGAAAACCATTTTTCTTTCTTGCATTTGTTTTTCTTTGGGATGGTTTTAGTAGCTACCTCTTGTACATTGTTATGCACTTCTGTTCATAGTTCTTCAGGCACTCTGTCTATCAGATCTAATCCCTTAAATCTATTCATCACCTCCATTATATAAGGGATATCACTGAGGTCATACCTGAATCGCCTAGTGGTTTTCCCTATTTTCTTCAATTTAAGCCTGAATTTTGCAATAAGAAGCTTATGACCTGAGCCACACTCAGCTCCAGGTCTTGTTTTTATTGACTGTATAGAGTTTCTCCATCTTTGGCTGCAAACAATATAATCAATCTGATTTCAGTATTGACGATACGGTGATATTCATGTGTAGAATTGTCTCTTGGGTTGTTTGAAAAGAATGTTTGTTGTGACCAGCATGTTCTCTTGATAAAACTGTTAGCTTTTCCCTGCTTCATTTTGTATTATGTGGCTAAACTTGCCTGTTATTCCAGTAAACTTTTGATTTCTTACTTTAGCATTCTCATCCCCTAGGATGAGAAGGATATCTTTTTTTGGTGTGAGGTCTAGAAGCTGTTGTAGGCTTTCAAAGAACCAGTCAACTTCAGCCTTTTAGCAACAATGGTTGGGGCAGAGAGTTGGATTATTGTGCTATTGAGTGATTTCCCTTGGATTTGAACTGAGATAATTCTGACATTTTTAAATTGTATCCCAGTACTGCTTTTTCCATTCTTTTATTGGCTGAGTGCTAATTCATTTCTTCTAAGGGATTTTTGTCCACAGTAGTAGATATAATGATCATCTGAACTAAATTTGCCCATTCCCATCCATTTTGATTCACCGATTCCCAAGATATCTATGTTCAATCTTGCCATCTCATGTTTGACCACATCCAGCCTTGATTCATCGATCTTACATTCCAGGTTCCTATGCAATATTGTTCTTTACAGTATCAGGCTCTCCTTTCACCTCCAGACACATCCACAGCTGAACATCTTTTCGGCTTTAGCCCAGCTGCTTCTTTCTTTCTGGAGCTACTTGTACTTTCCTTCCCATTCTTCCTAGTACCATATTAGACACCTTCTGACCTGAGGGACTTATCTTCCAGGGTCATATCTTTTAGCCTTTTGATACTGTCCATGGGGTTTTCCAAGGATACTGGAGTGGGCTGCCATTTCCTTCTCCAGTGGATCACGTTTTGTCTGAACTCTCTGCTATGATCTGTATGCCTTGGGTAGCCCTGCATGGCATAGCTCATAGTTTCATTGAGTTATGCAAGGTCCCTCACCAGAACAAGGCAGTAATCCATGAAGGGGATCCATTAAGAGGTAATGTCAAAAAAATAAAGATGGTGGAATGGTCAAAGACCCACCCCTTTCTACAGTATTGATCTATACTGTTGTGATTGCCATCTTTCTTTTTGTAACCACATTTTCAACTCATGCCCACTCCCCCAAACTATAACTTCCATGGGTCTATCCATGCCAAACCAAATGGAAATATCTTGGTGCCTTTGGCACCTTTTAGCTCTCTGTTTTGTTTTCTGTCACTTATGTCGTGAATTTAACTTTGGTTAGATTATCAATAGTTTTCTATGGAAAAGTTAACAGTGGTTTACAAAGAAAGAATCATGTTTGCTTTCAATCCAATCCAAACCAAAACAATTCACAACAATCCAAAATAATCCATCTTATCTCACTGGCAAATGCTGTCATGGCAGTTTACAAATTCCTTTCTTCCTTAAAACATTTATAAATGTAGACCTCCTGTTTTTGATTTTCATGGAACAAGAAGGTGATTCATTACTAGTGAGTTCATCCACAGTCAGTATCACTTCTGGTTCTTTATTTACCCACAAGTATTTTGAAGAATTATCAAGATGGTGGATGGTTCAATGGAAGTAGAGGTCAAGAGCACAACTGCATTTTCTCTTCCTCCATCTCCATTCCCTCATGCCATATTATCTTCCTCTCTTTCCTTTTAAGTTAGTTTGAATTTTAATATTTAACATTTAATAAAAATATTGTTAAAAAAAGGAAATAGTAAAACTCGCAGAATTTATTCATGTGAAATTTTCATCTGCAAGTAGTGGTGTTAGAATGTCCAATGATGTTTTATATAAACAAGGCTCTTATCCTGAATTAGGCGATTTGCCCACTTATCATTTTTATAAGATGCTTTCACTTACTGAAATATAAGAGTTACTGTTTCTTATTTTGAACACAGTCAATAGTGGAAAAAAGCAGAGTATTACTTTATTATAAATCAATAACCCACAGTGACTTGCAATGTCTGTCTAGAGTTTCAAGAAGGATTATTTCCAAACATCATTGGGCTGTTTGGCAGTGTACCTGAGACTTTCTACATCAGATTCTCAGAATTCTCTGCAAATGCTAGGCAAGTTAGGGAATTCCAAGTACTGAAATTTACACACTTAGTAGGCACCTAACTTAGGGAAGGCTGCCCTACATATTATATGTACATATTATTATACGTACTAATATATTCATTACCATTGAGTTATAGCTTTTCCCTAACTGTAGTGTTTGTCACAAGGTAAGATCTCTATCTTGATCTCTTTGCCCAGATATATTACACAAGCATAAGGGAAATCATGCAGTGTTTGGATTGGATTGCATTCTCATCCACTACCACACTATCAGTGGTTTAGAGGGACTTATAATATCTAGTGTGGAGTATGAGGAGTGAAAATGAACAATGCACCTGATCCAGATAACATGTGTAATTTGAATGCAGCCTGCGTCTAAAGTGGCACATGCATTAAAAAGAGGGAAGGAGGTAAAAAGACCTGTCAGGTCATTATTTTGTTCCATATTATATAAATAAGCATCAGACTTTGACATTCCATCTAGTCATCCAACAGTGGGATGTATTAAATCCTTTCTGATTGCCTTGGATTGATAAATGCTGCTGCAAAGGACAATTCAGTGACAATCAAGAAAGAGAGGAAAATAAGGAAAGGTATGGTGTCACTCAAGAAGAAAACAAAATGATACATAGGATACTGGCATTAGATTTACAATCTGTTGTTAAGAGAAGAATTCCAAACATTTGGAACACATTTTTCCAAAATAATAGTTTATGTTAGATATTATTCTAATGAAAATCTATCAGAGTTTAGTTAACCTTCCTAAGTATAATGTTCTCCAGATCTGTTGAGGATGTTGGGCCAAAGTGAGTTGTACTCTCAATATACCTGGAGGATTTTGACGTGAGGAGAAACTAGTCTAAACCCTTTTTTGAAAAAAAAAGATAAGTAACATGGCTAACTATTTGTTTATTAGATTTATGTCCTGCCTTTCCTTCAGGAGCTCAGGATAATACATGTAACACAACATTCCCCAACAACAATCAGATGAGGTAGGTTGGACTGAGAGAACCTGACCATAAATTATCCAGTGGACTTCTGCAGCTGAAGGTGAATGTGAACCCAGGTCTCCATTTTCCAACACCTTATATACTACAAGTCAACCCATTAGATAGACCAGACCAAGAAACCAATTCCACAGGATGGCTAAAGCCATTACCTTTATTGAGACTGGCTATAATAGAGTCATACCAGTCTGATTATGAAGTACCTTCTCTTCTTACAGTTCAACGAATTAGGGAGATTTTGTCTGAGCCACTTCCAAATGTTACCTGGATGTTCTGAACTTTTAAAAAATGCTTTCACCTCTGTTGCTCAGCCAGTGGAATTTGCATATCTAGATTCAAGGTCATCTTCCTTACTGTTCCCGTACACCATATTCATTTTTTTTGTTACTACCCAAGTGTAGTGTTTTTTTGCTGTTATTTGTTTTGGTCTTCACAATACATACAACCAACACAAAACTGAACAATAAGAAAAAATACTGAAAACACTTAAAGCAATAGGAACTACAGTGTTAAACAACAGATGGCAGTTCCAAAAGAGCAACATTTCATAACCAGGAAATCACCACTGACTTATCAGCCAGGAGGAAATAATTTATACTTTTGAGTTTCTATGACTGTTGGATTAGAAAGGCATTATTAAAATGATACACATCATCAAGGACAGACAAGCAGCACATCAGAACTAATTCTACCTCCACAGTGGGTGTGCAAAGGTGCTTTTGCAGGGGAGTATTATTAAACTTTTCTTCCAGAACCAAAAATGGGAAAACCTCAAATCCAGCAAAAGGGAAGGCTGTCTTCTGAATCAGGTATGGGCATGATAATTCATACTGAAGAAGTCGTCTAAAGAAATCCAGTCTTCACAAGACAGAGACTGAGATTAGACCTGCAGATTAGAATCAAGAACCCACTGTTTTGGTTCAGATCAGACTTTCTTGAAGCCAATCAGTCAAATAAAGGACAGATAGGCCATAGAATGTTAGGTTCAAATTAATGTCTGACATCCAGGATGATATAAAATTGTCTTGTAAAGTCAAGGAGATTAGGGAACTGTGACATCTGCAGCATAAGTCAAATAAATCAAGCTAGTAGATGAGATAGCTCAACTGAAGCCCTAGCTTCAATTGCATCATCCCAACATGCATCCTCCCAAAACATGCATCATACATACACACACACACCACATAGATGTTGTTGTTATGGAGGTCCCAAAGAAGATTAAATTGATTTTTAAGCAACAAGTGCCATGCAGAAGAGTTTTCCTGCTTTTTCCCCACTCTCTATTGGTTTTCATTAAATATATCATATCCCCTATGATAAAAGAGAAATCATTTAATTATGGCTGGAACATGGTATTCTTGTTTGCATTCATTTATGAGTTATGGTATAGACAAGAACTGCATACATAAATGTGCTGTCTTTCATTGTACCATCATCTCTCCAGCTATCTGCAGTCTCCCTGGCTTCTCATGCTTTATTTCAATTCCAAGGAACTCCTCTCACTGGACTTTTTCAGATGAGTGAGTAAGGGTAACCAAGGAAGTTTCAGATGGAAAGAACAATTGGAAACAATATCAGTAGTAAATATTTCCACCATCTCCAACAATCAAATCATTTAAAAGTGCCATTAAATAATTTCAGAATAAGGTAGAATCACTAAAGCTTCCTTTATTGGAGAAAAAAATCCATGATAAATGGTTGTAGTCAATAAGATCAATTGTTTCTGGCCTAATAGTCTGAAATGGCATTAGGTAATTTCAAATCCTGAAAAGTATGGGAACAAAGGAGATTGCAACTGTTCTCCATTGCTTGTTACCCAAGGGGATTGGGACTTGGTGGAATTTCAGGTGAGGCTTTCCAGCTGATGATATAAAAGAAAAACTGCAATAGCTTTTCAGCAGAGCTGGGATGTAAACAACATGATGGATTGTACTTGAATGAACCAGATCAAAGATGTCATCTTTCTTTCCCTGATGGTCATTCTGTGTCTTTTGAAGTACTTAAAATAATAGGCACACATGTAATAGCTACAACTTTTTTTCCTAGAAAAGACAAAACAACAATTGGCTCATCAGTTGCGGTTCTCATTGCCTCTATACCAAAAGAGCTGTTGGTGATGCAGAGACTAAATCAATGAACCATTAATGAATCCAGTATGGTAGGTTTGTATAATATGCTAACCCATAAAAAGTTTAGCAATGAGCTTGCTTCCATATTATATGAATGTATTTGCTAGATTTTTATATGGTTAAGCATGTTGAATGTATAGCACATAGAGCAGCCTTCTCCAATCTGGCTGGTCCTGTAGTAATGTTGGAGTTACAGCTCCTAGACTGTTGAGCATATAGTTAAGCAGATGTATAACTCTTCTTCTTTATGAAAATTAAGATTGCAAATGTGAGTGCACTTTTCTGGATTGCACAACGTATACAAATAATCATTCTAAGAAATAAATGGCATCTCAAAGTCCACTAAGAAATGTCAGCTCTTGAAGTCAGCAGACATGTTTGGACATTAAATGTGCAATATCCAAACAGAATTTATAACAAATTGAATTTTAATGCACTCTAATTTGATTTAACATCAATCTCAATGCCTGTTTTGCCTTTTATATGATCACCCTTGCCAAGATACCATTTTATTGTGAAGGCTTAAATTTTAGCTTTGGTACATTTCCCACAGATGGAAATTGAAAAGGAAACTTATAGTAAAGAACAGTAGACACATGTAAATCAATCTTTGACTTTCTGAGACACATATACACATATATTGCTTTATTTTTGATGAATAGTCATTCTAATGGCCATCACTAAATAATTGGTTGGTGTCAAAGCTCTTGCTCTTTCTTTTCAATGATAGGCAATTCAAAACCACCATGAAGGTCAGTTGTTAAGATGCCAGCATGTTAAAATTTAATCATCACCAAGGATAAGAATTATGCCCTTAAGAGAAGCTGCTGTTAACTCAAGGAAAGCATTTATATATATACACAGTGATAATAGTAATTTCCAAAAATGAGCATCTGAGAATTTGCTCTGACTTATTTTCTTGAGAAAATAGTCAGCTATTCACTTGCTCAGAAAATTTGGTGATGGACAGCCAAGCAGCAATCAAAAGAATGTGTGCAAAACATCAGACAAAACTGCATATTTTACTTTCTTTGGTCTCAAAGATGTCTGGAGCTAAATGAAGAATAGTTTTATGTTACCTGAATACTCTGTTCACATAGACATTTAGCATAGTTTTATATATTAAAATTCTACTTATTTTTTGAGTTCAGTCATATCTGTATAAGTGCTTGTGATAGCATGAATGTCTTTATCCACATTCAGAGAAAAGGAGTCTGACTGGCATAATTCAGATAGCATGTATTGGATCAATTGGATTTTGTTCCAGTGCTGTACCTTAGGAAACAATGGACTTATCCACTCAATCATTTAAATACTCTGATAACAAATAGTGAAAATAATTTTGTAACTGTTTGATATAAACTAACCCAAAGGATATCAGAGAATGAAGAGAGTAATATATGGAGACTGTATATGCCTTTCCTTTTATTCAATGGAACTGCCATTTCCAACAGCTGTTAACATGGTGAACTTTTTTGCATTTCTGTGAAAAGTTAATTATTATATTTCAGCTTTCTGATGATCTTTTATGAAAGTTTAGTAGGTTTTTCAAACGGCTTTGCTGCCATCCAGCAAGTTTTCAGATTTTTGCAGCCCCAAAATGAGTCCCAAGGTAGTTGGGTGCAAGATTTTAGTTATACTAAATGAAGTTAACAAAATAATGAATTAATTATTTGTTTGCTTTTTGAATCCATTTGATTTCTTTTTCAAAGCAGAATATTAGCTATTTAAAATACAAATAATAAAAATAAATATATTTATATCTAGATGGGGGTAGTATGGCATGGATAGATCCATTTACTCATACATACATACATGTGACAGAACAATAGATAGATACACTACATGGTTATGGGTATTTTTGTAAGAGTTGCTAAATTTCATACTTTTGAACTACTGTATAACTGTGCTACTACCTTCTTCCAGTTCACCCTAAAAATTGACATTATTAGAAAAACCACCACGGTTCCTTTGTTTGCAAAGAATACAAACTTGATTTCTTGGTTTTGAAATTTGTAAGAAAGGGATACAAATAAAAATATATTTTTGTTGTCAACCATGTCTCTCCTTCTGTTCATTTAAAGCATCTGTTGGCTAACATTTTTTAAAGTAATGTATATTATTTCAGCTGGAAACAAACAATTTGCTTAATCTCAGCTCGTTTTACCATCTTTAATTTATTCTGTTCTATTTTTGGCAAAGTTTACAATTTTTCATTAAGCAAATGAAATCTAGCCATGTTTTTGTTCATATTTTTGTTTAACATGGACATATTTGCCTAGCAATTTTGTCTCTTTGTAAGGGACATAGGTTTTACAAATGAATACATTTCTGTACATAGTTTTCTTTTAAACACTGTTTCTTGGAGAAGAGCCATACAGTATCTGAGTGGTGCTGCAAGCTTTTGTCAAAATACTACTGAACAAAAATAAGTCACTTTCAAGATTAAAAAAATAAATACAGTATTTACAAAACTGCTCCAGATAGCAGCAAGAACAAGAATATTATGTGTCATAATATCACAGAATGCCAACCAATATGTATATTTAGAGGTAGATTTTTTTGCATTCAAGTGTTTCTCAAAATTTGCACAAGTTTATAATTTTTAAACTTGCATGTTAAGTACAGGGTACTCTTGTGCTTGCGTGCCACTCATTGTTTCTTTGAATATTTGAGTTGGCATAAAGTAAGATAGAAATGCCCCCCAGTGTGGCACCACCTTGCTGTGGTTGGGGGGCTTGTGTGCTCTGAAGAAGATGAGAGCTCTGCCAGAGGTT
>JANHZU010002358.1:339617-353624 GCA_032468055.1 Acrochordus granulatus | reverse complement strand
TTGTTTCAGATGTTAGGGACAATCATTTCTACATCAAATTACATTGAAAATGATTTTTTGGTGAATATTTTTGGGGGTGTGGAACAGATCATCTGATTTTCTATTGTTTTCAATGGAAAACCTCATTTTGCTTTATGAGCATTTCACGCTAAGAATGTTCTTCCGGAACGGATTAGTCTTGTCTTGTGAGGCACCACTGTATCAATTACAAATAAATTAGATTAAAAATTTTTCTTCATAGAAAATATTGTCTGGTTTCTAAAATCTCACCATGTAAGTTGTCTATGGGTGTAACTCATGAAGGCCCTAAAACTGGAAGAACTGTTGAAAACCTCTTTCCTCTGTCCTATCAGGTGATGGCTCTAATAGAAAAGAAAGATAACACCTTTTGATTATTGTACCAAATCCATCTAGGGTCATGTGCACACAGAAGCAAGTAATTCTTAGTTGGATGGAAAAACTGAGCCCCCAACATTTCTCAATCTGACCGCAGATCAACCTTTGTATAACAAGAGCTTTAAAATTAATTGCACTTTTACCAATCATAAATATCATACCATTGGAGTATGATATAAAAGCTAAACTTACGTTTTGCTCTCATTCTCTTGTCCTGCCACTTTCCTGGCAACACATTAAACACAAAATTGCCATTATCACAGCTTCTTTTCCTGATCTACATAGCCCTAGCACAAGACTCAAGTTCTTTTATTTTTAGAAATATGCCTACAATTTTATATACATATCCGTGCTGAATATCTTCAGAAAGAATGCTGTTGTATTGCCACTCCTGGACTGCACAGCTTTGATAATCTCTGATTTATAGAGGCACAGCCCAGTGAGCAAACTATTTTGCTACAAATTAATTAATCCCACATAGTGGTTAGAAGGGAAAAAATCTCTCAAGGTATTTAATTAAAGCTAAGAGGATTGAGCTGTCCTTTTGCTCTTACCATATATGTTTACCATTAGATTAGTTCTGGTTGATTGATGTACAAGACTTAATACAGAATGTATTAGTTAAGAGCACACCAACATCTCTTTTTCTCCCTGATCATTCCCATTGCAATTCTCCTCAATACTGCCTTGATTGTCTTCCCAAAATTAACTAGCATATAGCAAAAGTTTAAGAATCCCTTACATTTAATTTGCTTTGGTAGTCTAAACAAATTTATCAACTGAAAAGGAAACCTATTTATGATCAACATATTCTACTTCATCAGCTGGGGAGACAGGGAGAGATGCAGTAATTTGCGGTGAGTTTGGCGTGAGTGAGTATGGATATACATTTTACTGCTAGCTAGCACAACCTATAAATACGGAATTCTTTTGATTCAGCAGCCATTCTTGGTCATGTTTGTTAGCAGCAGCATAATTTTCCAAATTTGGCATCTTCCAGATGTCTTGGTCTATAGCCCCTCTCAGCTCCAAAAAGACTGGTGATGCTCAGAATTACAGTCAACAAGTTGGTGAATGTCAGGCTAGGGATGGCTGTTACTGCCATCTATATTACAATGAGACACAGCTTATGACATGGAGAAGATTGTTGCAAATTTATTTTAGAATTGACTATTTCTGAAGCCATGAAATCCATATTTATCTCCAGCCTTGGGGTGTATAAAGTCTGGTAAGCTTTGTCATCCTGCACTTTGAAGGGAAATCAGGTAATTAAAATGTGGGCAGCCCAAGTTAGAGACCCAGGTGCCGTTTAACAGGGTGAGCTCCCATTATTCGTCCCAGCTACTGCCACCCTAGCAGTTTGAAAGCATGCAAAATGCAGGTAGATAAACAAGTATCACCTAAATTGGTGGGAAGGTAACAGCATTCCATATGCCTCAGTGTATAGTCATGCTGGCCACATGACCATGGAGTATCTTTGGATAACACTGGCTCTTTGGTTATGAAATGGAGATGAGCACCATGCCTAGAGTCAGATATGACTGAAAAGGGAAACTTTTGCCTTTTACTTTGAAGGAAAATCAGGTAATTACTGTCAGCAAAAAGAGAAGCAATGGAGACAAGATAGAAATTAGCAATGAGCATAGCACATTTCATTCCTGTAATTCAGGTACACTCTAAGTGAGAGTGTTTCAGTTTAGCTATGAAGAAAGACTCAATAGAAAACAAGAATTTTCCAATAAATTACAAGTGTTCAGAAAACTATTTTTGAATATATAGGGGACCAAGGGGAAAATAAAGAAACCTCAGATATGTAAGTGTCTGAGCAAGCTATGAGCATGTTTTTATTCCAAAAATTGAAATGAAATTCCAGGTTTCTGCCCTTCAACTTCCAGAATTCTTGGCTCTAGCTAAGGTCAGACCAGGAAACAAAGCCTATATATATGAAGATTCCCAGGATGAGGGAGGCTAGCTTGGACAGTAGAGAAGTTTTGCTGATCCACCTGTCTCCATAGCAGTTGTTTTCTTATCCTTGAGACAAATATGGCTTTTCTATCTCCAGTAACAAAACATTCTAAAATGATGAGAGTACAAAACATTGCTTGGAAGCAATAAAACACTTCAGAGTGCAGAATTCGAAATGGAAGCAGAAGCCGTCTGGGCTATTTTTCATTCTATTGTTGCTTCTCTTTAAATGCCTGCAGTAATGACTTGCTGAAAGCTTGGGCTCTGGTACATTGTTTTGAAGTTCAGCCTGTCTTCAAAACCCTTTACCTTCAATTTCACTTATTGTAAGCCTCTCAAGTCTGGTATTAATAATAAATATTATTGCCATGCATCCTTATTTTTTGCTTAATGTAATTATGGAAAATGTAATAGACTTATGAAAACAATATATGAGTTTTCAAACCTAATTATCATGACACAAGTGCTCTCAGGTCACTAGAGCTGTTGTTTTATCTGGAACCCTTCCATGCAAATAGATAAAAACAAAACTGCATTTAATTCAGCAACTCCAGCTAAAAGTTAAATCAAAGATGACTAGTTTTGGCCTCAGGGTGCGGCCTTCCTGGTAATAAATATTTTCCTTTTGTCATGATTTTAAGAGTGGAAGGAACAAAGTAAGAGAAAAGACAAAATATGCATGCCCTATCAAAAAAAATTTAAATAAAAATGAAAGAAATGTCTAGCTTAGTCATGACAAAAGCTTGGCTGTTTGAGCAGCTCTGGGTCACTAAAGAGAAAATCATTCCAGATGTAATGAATTGTTTATTGAAATACACACATGCACACATATGTGTTTTTGTGTGTAAATATTCTCTTTACCAGCCCAGCACATACCTTCCTAGGTTCTGATCTTGCTCTTAGTCTCTTAGACGTAGAACAACTGGACGTTCAATTTTACTGATGGTTAGAGGAAGTGCTAATCTAGAATTTGACTAACATTTGCCTATCTCATTACTGTGAATCCCATTACTGGCTTAGTGATACTTCCCTGAAATCACAAAGAAATTGTAATAGTGAGTCTTCAAACGATCAGCTGCTCAAAACAAAGCTAAATGATCTAAAACACTTCCCTTATTCTTCATAGCAGTGATAGACAAATTGAGTAAACATAGCTGTGTTCAGTAAGCAAGTTGTGTTAAGCCTAAACATGGTTCATTTCTTTTTGACTTAGCATGTTGTATGGATCTGATATATTATGGTTTGTAGATGTTTTAGCATTACATGTGAGTCCAACCGTCACAATCAAACAATGTTTTAACAAAATACAGTTAATAAAGATTTCTGAGTGCAATGCGTGAACTTGACGATCTCTGTAGGAAACTGAATCCCATATGCTTCCCTGATACATTAAGTCAAGTTTAGTATTCACCATTTGAATAACCCAGCAAATGTTTTCTAAACAACATAATAAACACCCATATTTTGAAAGGTGTCTTCTATTTTACATATGAACCAACAGTCTTTGTAGTTCCTGGTCAATTGACTTTTTCTTTTTAAATTGAGTTAAAAACAGCAAATAAAGTGATTGCAGTGATTGAAAAAGCCTGATCTTTTCAGCCCTCATTTTTCATTTTGTGATCAATTTTGTTTCTCTGGAGGGTGTTTAAACATGTTCGCTGTTTGTCCAGGTTCTGATAACATGCTATAATTAGCCCTATCAACTAACCTACAAAAAGTCTGATTATATATTTTAATTAAAGCATCTCACCTTAACCCTAATTTAGTATATGATTAGGGTTCTCAAAGTGAATCTTTTCACGCCATGATTCAGCCAATTGTGCACAGACAGGTATCTGTTTTTACTCCTTGAGGCCAGCTAGTTTCAATTCCTTTGTGAATCCCTAGTGGAAGCTCCACACAGTATAATTGAGTGCTAAGGAAATGAGATAGTCTCCAAATAATTGTCTTTTCATGTGGAAAGGATCTCTGGATTCCAACCAACAAATGAGCAATTTAAGTCAGACATGCTATCATCTTCACTCCTACCAAGACTGGAATGCCTAGGACTGGCTGGGAACTCCTGGGCTTCTCCCACTAGCAAGTGGAAAAGAGAAAAACAGCCAGTGACCCAACCCTATGTTATGGTAATTCTTGGGGTAACCATAATTCCCTTGCTCTTTCTTTGTTTAACCTCCCACCAAACATCACTTGCCAGCATAAAAATATGTGCTGTGGTAGGGCAGAGCTTGTGTAAACGGATACTTTGAATTTAGCCAGTAGTCAAACTGCCTATTTGGAGGTGCTCAGTGATTGTGATCTGTCAATCAGACTGATTCTGGCCAGTGCCTCCTATTACTTTTTTGGGAGAGTACTAAACCCAGATATAAAACTAAAAGGGACCAATTCATGATCATTTGCCTAGTGATTGGAGGGAAACTTAAATGGAATGTTAAAATAATGAAGTTGGTTGTGAGAGAAAGAAGCTGTCAGAAGTATAGACAGATAGGATCAAAAAAGTCAAGATGATGGATGCAATAGCACAATTGATGCTCCACTGTATCAGGAGTTAGATATAATTTCACAGAATTATTGCCGCATAAGAACATAAAGTAGTGGTGTAATTAAAATTATTTATAGTAAAAATGAAGATGTTAAGAAAAGAAATGTCTAGAGCTGAAAGTCATCAGATTAAAACTAAAAGACTACCTAAGGAAAAATAAAAGAAACAAGAGGGCATCTTTGAGACACTAGAAGATGACTTTGTCTTGGGTGCCAAAATGCCTAGAACTGGACCTGGTAGAAAGTTCACAAAAATAAAAGGAGCTATGCTGGATTAGGTCAAAAGCCTGCCCAGTTCAGCATTATCTTGCTCTACTAGCCAGTCAAAATACTGATAGGAAGCCAGCAAACCCAGCAGAGACCTCTTTAAGGGGCATATTGCTTCTGACAATGGAGCAATATATGCCCATTATGCTTAGCAACTATATATAGATATATCCTCCAATGACTGGTCTTAGCCTTTCTTGAAGTCATCCAAGTTAAGGATTATCACTATGTCTTACAGCAATTACCTAGTTTTACTTGTACTGTGTCAAAAACCGAATGACCGATTATGTGTCATCAAGTGACCACATAGATTTTCTCTATGGTAATCTGTCTCTAACTTGTTTTTCAGGTCTCCCAAACAGTGTACTCATCGCCACTGTACTGAGTCCATCTAGCTTCCTGTTTGCCCTCTTTTCCTTTCCTTCCACCTTTCCCAGTATTAGAGCCTTTCCTAGAGAGTTGGAGCTTCACATAATATGTTCAAAGTAGGATAATTTGAGCTTGGTCATTTGGGCCTCTGGGTTGATTAGTTTGTTTTCATGGCTGTTTATGTTGTTCTCACACCATTGTTCTCACTTTCCAAACACCAGAGTTCAAAAGCATCAATACTCTTCCTATCCCGATATGAATTTGTCTTGAATCTATGATTGCTCAGCTTGATTGAATTGTACTGCTTATTATAATTATGAAATGGGCAGAAAACTTCTCCCGATCTGCTTTGCCTATATAGGCTTTACTGGATAGCCTTCTTACTCATTCATTTTAAGCTAAAAACCTGAAATGTGATCTTTCTTCAAAAGAGAATTGAATTAACTTCTTGATTTATGCAATTTTGACACACTGAGGAAAATCATTCCAATGGGTAAAACTGAAGTAAAATTCAGTATCCAACATCCACTGCAATCACTTTATTTGCTGCTTTTAACTCAATTTAAAAAGAAAAAGTCAATTGACCAGGAACTACAAAGACTGTTGGTTCATATGTAAAATAGAAGACACCTTTCAAAATATGGCAATCCTATTGCCACAATAAACATCCAGTAAATATTTTTCATGGGAGTTTAAGTGAACACAAAAGTTCCTTGTTATCACAAAAAAGGAATTGCATGACTTTGATTCCCAGAAGATCAATTCCTCTAATTTACAAGGAAAAAATGTGGGCCAGAATCTTTCTAAACTGAAATCTGAATTACAGGATGCTTTTTCTCTCTCTCTTTAAGGCAAGATTTTAACTTCTTTAATAACGTTAGAATAATGTGGATTATCCCATGTATACAAAGATCTCTTGCCTGAATTAACCTGGTCTTTTCAACCACTGGGATTCTTCAAGCAACAGTTTATGGTTAGATTAGCCTCTCTTCTGTCCTCCCTAATCTCCTTGCATCCTCTTTATGTGTCTATTTGACTTCACTGACTTCACATCTGGGGTTTAGAACAGAGCACAGGATCATTACAATAGATGAATTTAGCTAAAGATTAAGCACCTTTAAATCCTCACTGCTTTTATTGAGCATTAATTACATGCTTGAGTCTTACCACTTAAATGTATTAAAGTTTAAGATTGCCATCCTACTACTATGAAATGTCTAAATGTTCAGGGAAGAGCACATCTTATTGTTCACATCCCAGTGTACTAGGAGAGAAATGGCTTACACTTCTTTCCATTTATGAATATAAGATGATACAAAGACAGTCATGCTGGCCCAGACATTGCCCCAATTAATAAGGTCCATGACAGATGTAGGGAATCAGGGAAATCTGATGAAAAGTAAGCTATCGGAACAATCCATACACAGATGAGATAAGAGAAATTATAATTGATGGACATTTTCTACAACAGTAGACCTAATGAAAGGGTATGTATGAAACATATGAAGGAATTATGGTTGAACAAAAGACCTATATACACACTAAATGAGAAACAGTTAGTTACCAAATGCTTCACCATAGTGAAATGGAAGCTACTCTCACAACTTGAGACTGACCAACTGCGCATCATATCCCAAACTCAAGAAGATCTGGAAGAACAACTGGATATGAAATCAACACCTGAAGCTAAAACATAATTGCCACCCACTCCATTACAGAGTACAGTAGCTGAGATAAGGCATAAGATAATGAATAAAGTAACTACAGTCAACCCTTGAAACCAATTACTAAGCTTCAGAGAAGAAGTACCATCAAATAACATGCTAGAAGATGCCATTAGAGCTTCACAACAATCCCTATTACACCATAACTCACACCAGTGAACTGGTATATGCTACAGGTGCTGTGATCCTGGAAATTCTTGGTTACATGATCAAGAAGAATAGTAGTCCATACTTCCCCACCCCAGAAAATGAGGTTTGAGGATAAGATCAAGGCAACTTGGAGAGAGGTTAGTCAGCTGGTGGAATTATAGAAGGATCTGGAAATTACGGATAAGACTTATCTATTGAAAAGATACAAGGGTCTGAAGTCCTGGAGACTGCTTAACAAAGACTCACAGCATTTGCAACCAGGCTAAGGAGATATACTAGAGAAGCAGAGGCAAAGAAGATATATGTCCTGTTCTCCAAAGAACCTTCCAAAGTGTACTCCTAACTTCAGTGCAACAACACAGTAACAGCAGAGCCACCAACAGCAGAAACTGAACAGGACTGGAAGAACATATTCTCAAAGAGAAGACACATAACGCAAATGCAAAGTGGCTGCAGGTCCTTAGAGCAGACCACAGCAATATCCCAGAACTGGAACCAGTCACCATTGCAGGAGCAGACTTCCAACAGAGGGTCAAGTACATGAAGAGCTGGGCAGTACCAAGACCCAACATGATCCAAATCTATTGGTTAAAGAAAATAACAGCAGTGCACGAACACCGAACGGCACAGTTGCTAGCAGCAGGCTCCCACCCAGACTGGCTAACACAAGGAAGGACGGAGCTGATCATGAAGGACTCCCACAAGGAAACAGCACTAGTCAATAACCTGCTTCCCCACAATTTGGAAAGTCATAGCCACCAAACTACACTACCCATACTCATGAGATTTAGAGAGAGAGAGAGATGGATGGATGGATGGATGGATGGATGGATGAATGCTACTTGCTCCTTTTTAGATTGGTAATAATGCCCTCAATCCATGAAGGCAGATCCAAAACTTGAGCAGCATCAATTACTTTTCATTTTTCCCAACCTTGAAGAGGTAATAATAATAATTTGGGTTTTTTTAATGCAAAGAAAAGAACAGCATATATAAAGCCCCAACTTTCTTTGCTTTGCATTTTGACATGTCCTTGTATGAATGTCTAATATAATTCCATACATTTTTACACGGAAGATTTCTGGGCCAATCAAATTGTTACATATTTCTTTCAGGGTTAAGTGGTAGCAAGCGGAGAATTCTGACAGCTGTATATTAAATGCAGGTGGCTCTGTGAAAGCCATTCCCATCTGATACACTGCATTAACCATATCCTGCAATTCTTCCAGAATAGTGCTGCAATGAATTAGATGTCTTAATAAAATCTTACTTAGCTGGATAAGCTAAGGCCTACTTTGAATTTGGGCTCTTCTAATGTTGCTATCCAGCTCTTTTTTTAAATGTGTTACATTAAGTGTTTGCTAAGAAAATAAATATGCTAGGATAATCTAGCAAAGAAAGTTATAAAAATGAAAAAAACCACCACCACACATTACTTTATCATATTACGCACTGTTACATATTTCATTTAGCATGAATTGATAGCTTCATCCCTGCTCCAGATCTAAATTAAAGACTTATGGGTTTAGTTGATCTTGGTGAACAATTTACATTTCATTATGCTTCTTTTGAACTGCCAAAATGAAATCTGTGCTATATCAGCTACTAAAGAGTAATGAAAGATTTTTTTTTCTCCCCAATTGCTTGCCTTTAAAGCTACAGGAAGTAAAATAATGAAACAAAAAAATCTGTTCCTGGAAAAAGATTCTCATAAGAAAGAAAAACTTAAATAAATATTTAACATTGTTTAAGGAACAACTCAGAGCAAAGTTAATATCATATGGTTACGTGCATTTGCATATATTTGAGGCTACAATATTCTATTTAAAGACACAGTGTAGATCTACTGTATGAAGGAAACCTATGAAAAGGTTCAGAGGATAAATCATAACAGCACTTCTTGGGTGGTGGGAAATTATATTGCACCCTGAAGCTGAGGTCTGTCCCTAAAAATATACCAAGATGTTCTAAAATTACATCCATCCACTGCTGCACTGATTACTGCTTTTTTTCAGGCACAGCTGAAATCATTGCTTAGGTACTGAATACCTGTCTCTTCCAGCCTGAAAACTCCCATCCTAACGTCTGGTAGCAACGACTGATTTTGAAAGAATCAGAGAACATCAGAGATTCTGTTGAATCCCTGGGCTGCCTGCTCCATTTTGCCCTCTCCTCTAGTTTCATCCATGTCAAAATCCCTTTTCAAATAAATAACCATTTATGACAGGCAGTAGCCATTCCTCTTCCCCATCTGCCTACACAAACTTTAAACCTCTGGTTCTTCTTTGGCTTATGTACACTGCTGTCCATTGGCCACCAGTCAAAGTCACCCAACAATATAGTGTGAAACTCTTAATATGCTCTTGGCTCTGGTCCTGGTTCTTCCAGTCTGTTCTTGGAATATTTGCTAAACTCTCTGAACTAACTAAGAGCAACGCATAAGAACAGCTGGTGTTTTGTGCAGGTAGTCCTCCCTTACCAACCATCATTCAGTGACCATTCAAAATTATTATAGCACTTCAAAATGAGACTTGTGACTGTTCCTCAAAATTATATCTCTCACAGCATCCCCACAGTCATCTGACAGTGATTCGGGTGCTTGGCATTTCGAACACAGTTATCATAGTCTCATTACCATTTGGCCACGTGATTGCTATTTGCAACCTTCACAGCCAGCTTCCAACAAGCAAAGTCAGTGAGGAAGCCAGCAGGAAGTCCCAAGTTACGGTTGCATGGCATTGCTCCTAATGACCTCTGGTGATTTATATAATGCCCACAGCTGGAACTGATGTCATAAGTCAACGCATTTATCACACTTAATAACTGTGCCACTTAGCAATGGTCTCAGTCCCTATTGCGGTCAGTAATATCTGTAATGTTTAAGGCATCAGGCTAGGAACTGGGAGGGCCTGAGTTTGAATTCCACCTTAGGCATAAAGTCAGGTGGGTGACTTTGGCTGGCCATTCTCCCTCAGCCTTAGGAAGGAGGCAAGGACAAACCACTTCTGAAAAAAAATGCCAAGAAGACTACAGGGATTCGTCCACGCAATCACCAGGAGTCAAAATTAACTTGAAGACATTAAAAAAATGCAAATAAGATGTCCTGATTTACTCATGGTGGAATGGGTAACTGATAGAGCTTTCTTTTTGCCTTTGGGAGATCATCCATCTATGCGCCTGAACAGCTTGGAAGCATTTACTATACGATGTTTATTTAACTGTGCCAAAGAGGAAACGTCTGGAAGAAAGCAAAATTGCATTCTTACTCCTGGACAGCTAAATATATAACTTTTTTAACATTTCCCAATCCACAGCTAAAAAAGAAAGAAAAGTGGGAACCTACCTTGCAAGGAGGTCAGACAGGAAAAGCGGGGTTCCTTTACACCACTACATTTTGATAGATGTACAAAATGGCATCGCATGACATAGTAGGTTCCAGTGAAAAACATACATCTTGTAATGTTTTAAGTTGCAGATTAATATGGAAAAGAGAGAAGATAGACTATCAATAAGCATAAGCAAATCGGAGCAGAAATTTTATTCTAAGCTGCCATGAAACTTAGTAGGGGGTGATGTAAAAATACAAAAGTAAACTAACCAAATAAATTCCTTCTAAAAACTGTTAATTTTTAGGCAAGACTAAACTTATGTATAATTTAAATCATCTGATGTACAAACAAATTTAACTGGGAAAACTAGAGGGAAGTGAATTACTCTTCAACACCAACATCTCAGTTTGAATTTTCCTCTCTGCAATTAACTCTTTAAAATATAGGAAATTATTTTAATAGATGTCCTGAATGTTTCATAAATTCAGTTAAATGAAGAACATCCAAAATCTACACACAACTTGATATTGAAACAAAGATGGGGAAACACAAAGTCCTTCATACGTGTCCCTGCACAGAAAAATGTAATGGTCAGGTGACTTGGAGGAGTTAATTTCAAAAACACCTGCCATCTACAGTTCAGTCAGAGAGCACCATACAGTTCTTGCAATTCCTGACCTTGATTCAAAATCCCATTAACTGCTTGGAACTTACAGTACTTTCAAGTAGGTTTGTCATATCTGGATGACCACTAGATGGCAGCAAAGCTATATTTTTCTGTCTTTCTTTGCTGCCATCTAATGGTCCTATGAATCTTTGCAGCCTATATATATTTGCCATATTTTAAATAAACACACCTTGGATAGGACTGGGAAACATTACAGCAGTCATCAACATTTCAAAAAACCTAGACAATAGCAAAGCAAACTTTTAAAATCTTATTTTGTTATTAATCTAGAACCTGGATGAATAGGCTATGGGTCTTGCAGAACCATTATGATCAAGACAATGTTCACAACATCCGAGAAATTCAGCCTATCTTCTATTCTTAATCTTCCATTTCCTAAGATCTAGATAGAAATGGTAGTTCATAATCAATAACAGAAGTAACAGTCAAACTGCACATAATGTGATTCAAAGTATTTATAAAGTATATTTAAATTCCTGACAATCCTCCACCAATCTGCTCTGTGCCTATGTTTGTTATTGGAGACACCCAGAATTAGAAGTTGGGTGCCCCAGAGCTGTGGTTTCTTCAAAGTAAAATTAGCTGTAATTTATAAAATAGAATGATTAGCAAATCATTTTGTCATCTGTTAATGTACATTTAATCACTGTGGGTTGCAGCCATCTAGCCAATCTTGACTGAGGGCTATAATGTTCAGTGTTTTTCAAACTTGGGAACATTAAGATGTGTGGACTTCAATTCCCCAACCAGCCATGATGACTCCATATTATTGATGAACAAAGCAAAAAAGCAATGATGACTTTATATTATTGATGAGAAAACAAAGTCTATGTAATTGTCAAGTAGAGCTCTCCTTGAGGGAGAATATCACCTAACATATTTTCAATTTAATACACTTGATTTGATAATTACATTTTAATAGTTATTTTAATAAGGATGGGATTGTTTATAATATTTTCTTATATTGTAGCCATTTTGTTAGTCTGCTAAATAAATTATATATAAATTTAATAAATAAATAAAGGCTCTTTACTGTTGATGCAAAGAACAGGAATTATGGCTGTCATAAATGCTTTTTAAATTCTCTGTCTGCTGATATCCTGATTCTGACATCCTGCTCACCAGGGAAAACAGGAGAGTGTCATCTTCATGATAAAGGAGAAAAAAAGAGACAGTGGCAACAAGCCAGGGGAGAGAAACAAGATTTTGCCCCAAATAAAATATAAAGGCAAAAGTAAACTAATTCTCAAAGCAGTTAAAAAGCAGTCACTGTATTCTGGGTCTCCTTGTGGTCCAGTTTCATTCCTCAGCATAAAAAATAATGACTTCCCCAGATACCAGGATTTTGAGATTGCTAACATATTGTCGTATTAAAAGTTAATAAAATAGCTTTAATCCTATCACCATTTATTTTTTTAATGAGTATATATACACTGCTTCAGGGATCCAGAACCATTTAGAACAGCATGGGTTGCAGTACAGGAGGACACAAAATAATCCAATGTTGCTTGGATTATTAACTCTATCCTAGGGAGGGATAAGAAGCTAAAAAGTCTTTTGAACTGCAAATCCTGCCTCTCCCCATGCAAGGTACCTTCTAAAGTATTTCACACAACTGTCAATGCAGAACGTCCTTTTAAAAATGCAAAGATGTTTAACAAACAGAAGATGTCTGGATCCAACCCAGTGAATTTACAAGCTTCTTTCAATGGTTGAATCGGTAAACTGAAAACAGATTAATAAAGGAATAAACGTTGAAGAAGATGGCCATAATTTGGGATCGTTGGAAGCTATAAGATGCCCAGATTTGCTGAGAAAGGCAGCATATAAATATAATGAATAAATAAGTAAGTAAATAAATAAATATTTAATTTTACCTGACTCTGTGAGATAACTAAATGACAGAGGACAACACTGTTATTCAAACTTCTAAAAAATCAGAATTGTGTTGGTTCTATATTCTCTTTCCCTGCCCAAAGCGATGATTATTATTACACAATCTGTGCATGAATTCTTTATAATCAAATTTTCACTGCTTTTTCTGACAGGTTTTTAAGTTACTTAGGAGATCTATTTATATGTGGAAGCATCAACATCATGCAGTAAATCCAACCACAACTCAGTCACATATTTTATTAAGTCTAAGTTCAGTGAAAGAGCAGAGTAAACTAGGGCCCTCTGTCTCTCCATTACATCTGATTTGCGGTTGCTGTAAAAAGGCCCACATGCCGCTCTTTCAGATGTGTTTTGGATTGAAAATAGGATTAATGTGCTAAAGTGTGATTAGAATGGTTAAACACGATTAATTGGAACAGACTTGTATTGCCAAGGGAGCTCCGCTGTTGCTGGCCTCCCTCCAGTTTACCAAGTGAACAAAGCAGGCCAACTGTCCAACTTTTTTTCTGTAGTCTTTTGCTTATGTGCCTCCCCCACCCCCTTTTGCATTTTCTCATAGCCAGCTTGTCTCAGAGCAGATTAAATGCAGCTGAGAATGTTGGTCTAGGTCTGCAACAAGGCATCCTGGGGGAATAAGCAGGAACCTCAGGCCCAGACGTGGCTGCTCTGGTGCTGGTTGAAA
>JANHZU010002358.1:258763-269921 GCA_032468055.1 Acrochordus granulatus | reverse complement strand
TCCTGAACTAAAAAGTTTTCTCGTAGCTACATTTTGTTATATGTAACATGAATAAAATTGAGTTAAATGAATAAATTGTTTGGATAAATAAAAAATCTCTGAACTGAAACAGAACTACTATAAAATGAACTAAATCTGAACCTTTCTGATGCTTTATTTAGCACTTGAAAAACAGAGAACTAGAACAATGTATTTAAAAAGGGATAGATTTTTTTTACAGCTTTCTATGCTGTCATCTAATTATTTCCATAAAAATATAATGTATAAAACATAAAATTATTTATTTAAAAACATAAATCACAACCTCCTCTCAATATCTTAAATTCTCAGGCTTGATCTCCCCAAGGAGAAATTTTATATGTAAATTTCATCTGGTTCTGTCAAGAATTACAAGACAAATGAGAAAAAAACAAACATGCATACCACAAATAATACTTATATTTGTTTTTTTTTAATTTGACTTCTTCCCGTGGAAATGCATAACCAATTGAAAACCTTATCCAATTCTACAGCAAGAAAAATATTGTACTCATGATTCCTAATCTAAGTCTATGAATTCAAAGCCACATTGAAATCAGAATGGGGAGGTCACTCCAAAGTGCCCTGAAGCTAATTCAGAAACCAAACTGAATTGTGTGACTGGTGCACAATCCAGAAATTGTGGGAAGAGGGTACTTACATTGACTTTACAGAAGGAGCAAACTGGGTTACAGAACAGCAGAGAAGAAACAACAGCTACTGCTGCTAAAATACTTATTTTTACACTATAATATTCTCAACAACCACCTTAATTCTTAAATATTAAGGTGTATACTATTAATAAAAAAAAATGAAATGTATGAACACTTGGCATTATTCTATTTATGTTTTAAAATATACTATTTGTTTCAGAAGCTTCAAACACATTCCTTTTATAAACTAACTGTTCACAACATTCAAGATGGGGAATTTATAATAAAGGATTCAAATACAAGAGAAAATACCACACTTTTATACTATTATTTTCATTAAAGTTACCTCTTCCTGCTTTCGGAATTCTATTTCCATCTGTTTGCTACGCGGCTGATTCTTTCCAATGCCATGTCCAGTTATAAAATTGCTGCTGATGTAAGCCAGCTCTGGGTCTTGTTTGCCAGCTTCTTTTATCAACCTAAATATATTATACATATTTTGGAAGTTGCATAAAATAAAAAAAAAAGAATTTTTGGGATATCCAGCAATACTGAAAATAGAGGTATGGTAATTGGTTTCTTACCAGGATATACATAGGTTACAATCATTTTTTAAAAATTATTTTAACTCAAGTAAAACTGACTGTTAAAAAATGCCTTATATATCTTTCACATCTTAAATGTGAAATATTAAAGTCAATATCAAAAAAATATGGTTCATGTATGTTTACATCTTCCCAGAATCTAGTGAAGTTTAAATATTTAGACACTTATGTGGAACCTGCAGAAATATGAACCCATCTGATGGATTTCAAAAAGCAAGCTAGCAGTTTGAGAAAAAAAATCTCCCTAAGACAGAAAACCAGCTTTTCCTTGATAATTTGCTCTTAAGCACAGTAATTCCAATATTTATTTATATCCTGCTTTTATTATTTTTACAAATAATTCAAGGCAGCAAACATATTTTGTACACCCTCCTTCTCCTATTTTCCTTACAACCACCCTGTGAGGTGGGCTGAGCTAAGACAAAGAGACTAGCCCAAGATCACCCTGTTTATTTTCATGGCTAAAAGTCAGACTAGAACTCACAAATCTCCTGATTTCTAGCCGGTTGCCTTAACAATTGGACCAAATTGGCTCACGGCCATCTATGGTTTATTTTGTCCATTAGACACAAAAAAATAGCAAGACACAATGGCCAGCAGCTTTGACTGGTTAAGGCACCAGGCTAGAAACCAGGAGACAGTGAGTTCTAGGCAAGAAAACTGCCTAGGTGTCTTTGGGCTAATCACTCTCTCCCCTTGCAACTCACATGACAGGGTGGTTGTTGGGGGGGAAAGTAGGAGAACAAAGAAGTATTAGATATGTTTGCTGCCTTGAGTTATTGATAAAAATAACACAGGCAAATAAAAATCCAAAAAATGCTGTGGTGGCCTCTGCTATATATTCCGAGTAAGGACTATATCGATTCATATTCAAGTTCACAATTTCTTTGGCTGAGACATCAAATACACTGCTATATTGAGTATTTCTCTTATACGCTCTCTTCTGGTAGCACCAAATTTCCCTCATATGGCCAGCTTCTATGGATCAGTCAATATACATATTCTCACATGCCAGAGAATTAATCAGATGGTTATGTATTATTGCATTTATTTCACATAAAAGAAAAAAACAGAAGGCTTGGGAAAACCAAAGAGTACAAGTCTACTTTGTAATTTTAAAAAATCCTAAAGTGAACCCCAAAGAGAATCCAATTAAGGCTACATATTCAATAGCAAGAGAATACTAACGGTAGACAAGAAAGTTGAATGGAGTCAACATCTGTGGCAAATGGCATAGTTCATACAGAATCCTCATCGTCTTGAGAATTATTTTACAGTAACAAAACATTTTAGCTATCAAATGCCGATTTGTTTAAATTTCCACTTTTATATTTATTTTCTTAAGAGTTATTTTGGGGAAAACAAATTAATGTCTTTTCAATGGATTAAACCCAGTTATTGTAAATTATATTAAAATATGTTATTAATATCTGTATTTCAGGCAAAAGCATAAAGTTCATATTTTTAAGATTCACTTTAAGTTAAACCACCTAATTTGGGGAAACTCTTTTTGTTTCTGTGAATATGCCTATAAGCACCTGTAGGAATGTGATATGTATTTCTATTTTAAACTGTATACCACAAATCAGACAAAAATAAATTCTTACCAAATGTTTAATTTTTTCAGTATATGAATATAGGAAAATCAGTAAATGAGATTTTAAAACAATAAAAAGCATTTCTGTGGGTCTTTGTGTCCTTTTCTAAATAGTTAGTATGCATATTATTGCTTTCTCTGAATGGCTGAATAATTATTCCAAATTAATACTATGTCCTTTTGTTACATATGATATTTTTCATTTTATTAAAGAAATATACCTGTTTAAAACTACTGCAGTGTATCTTCGTTCCACAAATATAATTCCACATAAAATATTAGTAAAGGGAGAAGGAAAGTTAGTCTCTGTCTTCTCTTTTTCTTCTATTTCTTCATCCTCATCCTCATCCTCAGAATCACTCCAAGATACATAGTTATCCTGATTCCTATTATTATACCATTCAACACTTTCAAATTGTTGCCGTTCATAGGGTTTATATTTGCGCAAGATTTCAAGCAGTTTTATTACTTTTGGGGTTACAAATTTCAGGTCAAGTGAGGCAGGTGAGAAGTGCTCTTCACAGAGTGCATGAATTTTCCTTAGGAAAGTATCTGTAAACAATAAAAATTTCCTGTGCAGCTCTTCTTGCTCATGTTTAATGTACTTCTGTAGCTCTCTCACCATCATCCCAGCTACTTTATCTGCACACCACGGTCCCAGAACAAGCAACACTGCCTGGCAGTCTGACAGTATCTACAAGAAAAATTTATCAGTTCGGTATAGCACGCATGTGTACACATGGATATTTTGTTATTAGTTTAGCTGGTAATTAATTTCACAGGAATTCAAAAGGGTGAGATCAATAACAAATATGCCTACATATTCATTTCCTATGAGTTTCAAATTAAGTAAAACATCACTAATAAAAATAAAATGTTTCTCACATCAGTTAGAATTTTTTCTGATGTAGATACCAGAATAAATGAATATACAAAGAAATGAGGGAATACAAATCATAGTAGAGGGGTAACGATTGGATTTGGAATGTATGAATTCAAATCTGATTCACTGATAATTAGATAAATTCATTTGTCCTCCTCGTTTAGATGCCTGCAGGTTTAAGACAACTCAGCTGCTAATTGGCTGACCGGTTTATTGCCCAAGCAATAATTGCCTGATATTGTGGGACGAGACAGTGTGACTGGACTAGAGTCACCTGTCACCTTTCATTACTTAGGCAAGATTAGAACTCACAGTTTCCTGGTTTCTAGCCTGGTACCTTCATCGCTGGATCACATATATAAATTACCATATAATATAAAATTAGATGTCCTAAAATTAATCTGTAAACTAACACAACAGGTTATACAACATCTATTAAAAATAAGAGTCCCAAGTTTTTTTTAATTTATCACCAAAATTATACATTTCATGTTATTGCTTCTTAGCCATTCCTAGTAAAACATTAGGAGTGAACTCTGCAACTTGCTTCTACTTGATCTTAAATACATTTGTTACACATTTCTAAAACTATGTTTGATCTTTAGAACTTACTCAGATTTTATATTAACTTCCCAAAATAATACAAAGTTGATGGTAAATAAATTAAAAAATCTAAAACACGAAAGTGAAAATTTATATGAAATGACATGACTTAAAATAAAGCACTTTAATAAGGTAACAATGATATGTAAACTGTTGTCGATACCTGTTTAGAAATTAAGGTAGAATCTCTCTCTCTATAATGTACAGATATGTTGCAATCATTCAGAAAGCTAAGTGCATCATCCAGTTCTGTTAACAGTCTTTCATAGAGCCCGCTTTTGTCAGAGTATGGTCCACAATCCACCACAATCTCACACGGCTGAGAAGTATATCTTTAGCATGAAAAAGCAAAAGATTTTGTTTATAACTATTAAGGGTTTTAATGTAAGACATTAAAATTTTAAAACTGCATAGTATCTGGGACTATGAAGATACAATTTTCACATTGACATTATTAAAATGGGTTTAAAATTCCAAAATTAAAAAAAAAACCAAAACATTCCAAATATACAGAATCATTTCATCCCTTCCATGTTCATGAATGATATTCAACATTTATTCAAATATATAATATACCTGTCCAAAACAACTAAATCAGTTGCTGTTTCAGCACTGCTCTTTAAAATTTTCTCCAGTTTCTGAATCTTCTCTTCTAACTCTGCCGGATCACATTTTCCATTTAAAATGGAAGCGGTTAATCCCAAAATTCGAGGACAGGAAGGACAACTCTCACAAAGCTGAAATAAGGAAATTCAAGGGTTCATTTACATGGATGAGATAAGGAGTCCAATGACAAACGGAAATTCTGAATCTCTTTTTCAGTATGGAAAAGAATTGCAGAGAGATGAGAGAAAAACAAGAAACTGATTTCCTATAAACACTTAGACCTAGATTAGATTTCTAATACAATGGAATTTTGGATTCCAAACACCTCAGTTCACGAGATTTTTTCAAGATGAGAAAATTTTTTTAATAAAATGTAATTTGGTTAACAAGCAGCAACTCGCAAAACAAGCATCGCACAATGAGCTCAGGTGGAAATCTCACAATGGAGCCGATGTTCTTCTCTCTTGCTGCGTAAAAAGTGTAAATTAAGTGAAAGGCATTCAAGAGAAAGAACTCCCGAGTCTCAGACTCCAGATTCTCCTTCCAGGCAAACCCAGCTCCTCTCTTCCCTCTTGTCTCCCTCA
The DNA here is from genome assembly GCA_032468055.1 of Acrochordus granulatus. NCBI lineage: Eukaryota > Metazoa > Chordata > Lepidosauria > Squamata > Acrochordidae > Acrochordus > Acrochordus granulatus. The sequence continues at coordinate 264,372 of JANHZU010002358.1, read as the reverse complement.
CACCAGCCAAGACTCTTTGCAAATCATAGGAAGACTGACCCTCCGTCTTCCCTGTCTCACACACACACACACAGCAGCCCTCCCCCTTCTGCCCATCTCTTCAAGTGTAGGAAGATTGACCCTCCGTCTTCCCTGTCACTTACTCACTCTTTCTCTCATAGACACATACACACCACCCCCTCCTGACACCACCCAGCCCATCCCCCTCTTGCCCATCAATTCTCCCCTATCATAGAACAGAGGCAGGTTATGATGAGAAACATTTCCAAACCGCCCAGGAAAGACCCCCGGAAAGGCATTGCTGAGGGAAAAGGCTGTTTTGCCTCGAGTGGCAGCAGATCCTCCCTATCCAGTAGGGGGCACCAGACAGCAGCCAGCCTAGCAGCAGCTGATGGCCAGAATCTACCTCGGAGCAGATCCATAAGTACTGGTTAATTTGTTTTTTTTCTGCTTTATATTGTGTATTAATCATTGTTACTTGTTTCAGATATTAGGGACAATCATTTCTAAATAAAATTCCATTGAAAAATATTTTTTGTGAATATTTTTGGGGGCGTGGAACGGGTCATCTGACTTTACATTGTTTCCTATGAGAAAGAAACTTTGCTTCGATTTAAGAGCACTTTGGATTAAGGGTATTCTTCCGGAACGAATTAGGCTTGCAATCAGAGGTTCCACTATATTGTATTGATATTAAAACATAATCATTCTGGTCATACACAATAAATGTGAAGTTAGAATTTTGTAATCCATTTTACAGGTCAGAACATCCCATCCCTGCCCTTCCTTATGAGACTCGAAATTAAAATAATGCAACTGTGTTATTCCACTGTGTGGCCTAAAGGAGGAAGTCTAATTCTTATTGTGCTGGAATTTTAAAGTCTTTCAGATTGACTCAGATTTATAGATTCTGCAGTATCTTGGTTACTTAAATAAATTCTCTACAGCTTTTTATTTAACATTTGGCAATGAGAGGTCATATTCTCCAGACCTCCAAATGGATAATTTTAATAAAGCTTGCAAATACCAGTTACTGGGTGAAAGCAACAAAAAAGATCTTCTTAAAATGAAACATATTTATGCCAAGCATCACCTTATATTACTCTCAAAAACCTAGAGTAAAGAATACTTCGAAGCATTTTTTTCTATGAATGAATGCAAAAATAACTTTGCACATTTGCAAAAAATATTCATTCTGCTTTGATAGATCCAATTCTTCTTTCATTCATTTTACCATTTGCTGAGCAAACCATGTATTTTATTCACCTGTGAGTCTTAACAGGAGAAAGAATCTACTAATCTCTTCAATGGAAAAGCAATTATGAACAATGTATCTTTAGTACTCAGATAGCAGCATATAGGTAGTCGTCAACTTATGACCGGTTGCTTAACGACTGTTATGATGGACCCCCCTCAAAAAGGAACTTATAACTTAGTTCTGAAGTTCCAATGACCAGGGGCCCTCCACAGTAATGTGACCACATTCTGAGTGCTTGGCAACCAATTTGCTTTTACAGCAGTTTGCAGCATCCTGTGGTCATGTGACTGTAATTTACAATGTTTTTCCAAAACTGATGTTTATTTCCCTTTTTAGCAAAACACCTCATAGCAAATAATGGGTTTGCTTAATGAGTGCAGTGTTTAACAACCATGCTGATTTGCTTAATGACTACAGCAAAAAATGTTGTGAAATCAGATTTAGTCACATGAGTACCTCAATTTACAACCATAACACAACTGGAAATCTAATCCCAACTGCTGTTTTGAGTCAAGGACTACTTGTACTCACTGCCTGCTTCAAAGGACCTTTTCAGTTTATTTATAGTACTGTAAATCTTAACATAAATGTTTTTCCTAACTGATGTACAGTGAAAATTGAAGAGTGAGTGTTTAATTACAGAGTTCAGTCATAATGTACCTTCATAATTTCTCGATAAGGATGATCCTGGATTGCAAGATGGCACTCATCAAAAATAAGGAGATTAATGTTTGAGAGGGCTAAATGTTCATTTTTTAAAACATTCAAAGCGACTTGACAAGTCATAACCAGAACCTGAATATGAGAAAATGTAAGACAAAAATAGCATTAAGGTGGGAATGTCTCCTGGTTTTTAGCCTAGTGCGTTAACCACTATACTAAACTAGTTTTCTAACAGACTTTAAGCCTCCTTATCCTTCAACCTTCAACTCTATTTCATTCCAGGGACTTGCTTCTGTTTACAAAGAAAGAGATGTTTACAGAATCACTAGGAAGTTTACCAAAGCAATTTTTATTTAGAGAACACTATTAATAAATCTCATATAACATTTCACAAGTAACAGAATACAGCCATTGGCTGTATATCCCAGGTAAATGGGTAGGACTATATTTAATATTGTTGGCCCTCATATCATTCCTAATTTCCTGATCCTATTTTGTCCATATTTAACTTTAAAATACTGCAAAATACATTTATGTTTTATTGAAATAAGACAGAATTCTTTACCAGATAAAATTAATCTTGGTTTATTTATAATAAAAAAAATGAAGATACCCTACCTGGTACTTAGCAAATTCCTGATTCCATCTTTCTTTTGTCCATGCTTCTGTTACTTCTAAACTTGAATACTCTCCCACTTTAAGATCTGAATGTGTTCTAACAGTGGATACTTGCTGAGTAACTTGATTTGCTTTATAGAAAAAAAAAACAGTTTGGAGGTAACAAAACAAACATTTTGACATATATTCTCAAGTAAACATGCAAATTTCTCCCCTTCCATTCAGCTGTGTCTGATTCTCAGAGACTGCCTGCAGAAGTCCTTTTGGTCTTCTTGGAAAGGTTTTTTTCAGAAGTGGTTTGCCGCTGCCTAGGGCTGAGAGAAAGCGATTGGCCAAAGGTCAGCCAGCTGGCTTTGGGCTTAAGGTGGGACTAGAATTCACAGTCTCCTGGTTTCTAGCCTGATGCCTGAACTACTTCATCAAACTGACTCTCTTACACATATGCAACTAGATTCATCTGTATTAGGGCTACGAAAAGCAGACGCTTCTAATTTCAATTTCATCTTGCCTGTTAACAAAACATTATTTAATTTTCTTGATTTAAAACTCTAGCCTAATTTTATTGTAAAATTAAAAATGATCTGTTCCTCATTGATTAAATTACACTGAATCCATACCGGAGTTGACCAAAAATACTGTTCTTTTTCCATTTTTGTTGAAGTCTCCCCGGATCTGATAAGATAGTTCTTTAATGAGTAGTACTGCAATAAAAGTCTTCCCTGAGCCAGTGTTCAAACAGACAATAGTATTGTGATCCAGAGCTGCTTCCAGGAGTTCCACCTAAAACAAACATTTTTTTTTAAAAATAAAAACATTAAAATTACATTATTTCGATTTTTATATATATATATAAAAAGTCTGTAAAAGAGATACAGAATGTGTGTATCTGCATACTGTGCAAAAGTCTTAGGCCACTATTTGTTGTTTCAGCAATGGTATAATGGCCATATATAATAATGTCTCAGTCTCTACAACCAGAAAATACAGGAAGTTTGTATGCAGTATTCAAAAACAGGAATAAGCAAGTAAAAAAGCTTCCATAGGCTAAAGTAGCAAGGATTTAGTGTGACCTCCACTTACACTTGAGCAACAGCAGGCACCTGGCTCCCATATACTTAAATGGAATGGAACCTTAAGTACTGTCATTGCCAAGATCTGTACGTGTTCTACTACCTCATGCCAAAATGACTGCCCTGCAAAAAGGTCTATTACACCAAATTTGTGCAAGACATGCTTGAACATTACATATAGTACATATACATGTCATAGTGTAATTCATTGGAAGCTTGTTAAAAAGACCAATGTTCAATCACATAATTCAAGTCAAAATGCCAAAGACCATAGAATTTCACAGACATAAAATAATACTTTTGCATCAGCAAGGCCACTCTCAGAGGGAAATCAACAAACAAACTGGATATTCAAGATGAGTTATTCAAGTTGTTGTAAAGAAATTTGAGGAATCAGAAAAGATCAAGGACAAAAACATGACTGTAATGCCAAGGAAACTTTCAAATTCTGATGAGAAGTTCCTCAGAGTTTCTTCTTTGAGAGACCAGAGGATGTCCAGCAAGGAGCTGGGCTCAGCATCTGGCAGCTTCATCAGGATGCCAAGTTGACCCTTCCATAGTCCGAAGAAGCTTGATCAGGAATGATCTTTGTGGAAGGATAGCAGCCAAGAACCACTTTTTCAGAAGGGGATAGGGCAAAAAGGCTAAGATATGCTAAAGCTCCCAAAGATTGGACTAAGGATCAATGGAAAAGAGTATTATGGAGTGATGAATCCAAGTTTGAAATTTTTGGTCCAATCATTTTATTTTTCAGCATAATGATCCCAAGCATACTGTTACTGCATTGAAATCATAGTTAGCAAGGGAAACACCTGATAAAACACCTAACAGTCATGGACTGGCTCCACAGAGTCCAGACTTGAATATTAGAGCGACAGTATGAGATCACCTGGACAGAGAAAGAAATAAAAGACAACCTAAATCTAAAAAAGAACCCTGGGAAATGCTGAAAGAAGCCTAGTATAATATGCCAGAAGATTACTTCAGAAAACTTCAGGGCAGTCTCCCCAAAAAAGTTCAAGATGGGCTTAGAGCCAAGGGAAGTCACACTAAATACTGACTTTTGCTTGAAGAAGTCATTTTGTTCTAAAAATTGTGTTTAAATTTTGTGTACATATTTCCTGTATTTTTTGTTTAAATCTTAATACAGAAATCGAAAAATAATTCTGGATGGTCATTAAAACCTTGCTAAAATAACAAAGCAGGTGGTAGCCTAAGACTATGGGAGTATTTTTATTCATTCATGCAGCACCACTACTGTATGAGCTGCATTCACTGGAGTTCCCCATGCCTTGGAGCATTGTTTCTCAATTTTGCCGATTTTAAGATGTGTGGATTTTAACTCCCAGAATTCCCTGGCCAGCATCCAACACTGCCTGAGATTTTCTGCAGGGGAGACAGGTTACTTATCTCCTCTTAAAGGAACTTAGATTTGACAAAGGCTGCAAACAAGCTACAGATGCTGAAAATCAAAATGCAGCATTTATTAAAAAAGTAAAATAGATACTGGATACCAAATTACGCAAATCAAACAAAAGACAAGAATACATTTTCATACTTTGCTAAGAAGAAAGAGTGTTGATTTTCTTTTTTATTTCCTTTCATTTTCTCATTACAATGACAACCTATTAGGGATGGATATCACTCTCTGGTGTGTCAAGAGGGAAATGGGAAAACCCAATATGAACATGATATTTTAGGCATTAAGGCAAAAGAGTGAATACAATAGTAAATATATTGCTTTCTACAGTAAAGTGAAAGAAAAATCGGGTTGAGGTTTGGACTTTGACTGGGCCATTGCAACACCTTGATTCTTGTCTTTCTCAGCCATGCTGTTGTAGATTTGCTGGTGTGCTTGGGATCATTGTCCTGTTGCATGACCCAATGTTGCCCAAGCTTTAGCTGTTGGACAGATGGCTTCACATTCGACATTAGAATACTTTGGTAGACAGAGGAGTTCACGGTCGACTCAACAACTGCAAAGTGCCTAGGTCCCGTGA
>JANHZU010002358.1:231667-242231 GCA_032468055.1 Acrochordus granulatus | reverse complement strand
TCCAATCCAGATGCCTGCTTTTTAAACTTTTGTTGCGATGCAATTACCCTGGACGAGTGAGAGTCTTCACAGACCTATTTACAGCTGTAGAACATTTGAATATAAATGCTAGAATAATTGATCAAAGGAATATAATTATTGGGCAGAGGCTTTCGTTATACTATATATTCCTGTACTTCAGATTTACCTCTTTATCACTAGTGTGTTTCATTTGATTTTCTCTTCCTCAATATAAAGCTAAATATTCAGTTTGTCATGAATGTAAGTTGAAAGGCTGTTCAACATACTTACATGTTTAATATTATACAGCTCTTTCAGAAGAAAATAAACATAAGAACAAATTGGCATAGGAAATCCATCTCTTTTATTTGAAGATTTGGGACATAAAAACATTTTAAGCTGTTCATTATTGCATCCTCTTTTAAAAATAAGACTACAGATCAATTGTTCTGCAAACAGTTTTGCTGTTCTGACTTTGCGTACAATGTTTATTTTCTCTGAAATACATAGTTTTTAAGAGTACTTGCAAACATTCACATGCTGAAGCAGGAAAAAATAAGCACAGTGCAGATTCGCTTGTTTACCTTTTTTTGAAAACAACATTTGTTCAAGTCTTATGTCATATTGTCATTGCTCAAGAAACAATACTTTCCGTACCTGCTATTTTGACACACTGGACACTAAATAAATGTGGAAATTTGAACTTATATCTCCCTCACATGCCAGTCTCTCAATCAGATCAGTTTTGCTGGTCCCAGTACAAAGTATTAGACCTTTGTATGACAACAGCTTTTCTCTGTTCAATAACCGAGGAAATAGCTGGACAGAGCATAAAAGGAGGTACCAATACAAAACTATAGGGGTTGTCTGATTTTTAAAATAACCTTAGTTTTTTCTCACCAATCCTAAATACAGTAAGGGAATGTATTTAATTAGCGGTATTTCAGGACTTCTGCTTGTTCCATTTGTGCTGCTGCAGAATGTAAAGCTTTAAAGTAGTTGGCTAAATATTGTAAGAAAAGATTTTGCTACAGTATTAAGAGCAATTCAGAAACAAATTGCTGAAGAGATGCTACCCTTGTCCCCTTCTTTTCCTTTTCGAATCATAATATTTGGGAGGCATTTGTCAGATATTTTGAATATATGTAATATTATTCTCCTAGAACAAAAATCTAGCTTTTTTCCATGGAGTTGTAAACGCCACCTTATCTTTGGTTCTATGCTGTTACCAGAGAATAAGCCTCATACAATACAATGGAAATTGATGGTTAGGATTGCACATTGATAACAATGTGCAGGAGGGCAAGGTTATAAATATACTGAATTTGTAAGAAAGAAAAATACTTTCTTGGGAATTTATTTATCAAATATATATGCCACTGAACTCTTGGTGGCTTACAATAAGAACCTAACAATATAGAATAAAACAATTAAAACCATTAAAATTAAATAAAAATAAAAACCAGCCAAACAGAAAGGGGAGGAGCGAAAACATATATATGGGGGAGGAGGTCAATACTCAGCCACCAGCCACCTCCAAAGTAATGTACCCCCATTGGGGCCCCAAGCCAATGGCAGAGCCAGGTCTTAAGGCCCTTCTGGAAGGCTGGAAGGGTGGGTGCAGACCTCACATATGATGTTCACAGGGCGGGAGCCACAGTAGAAAAGGCTTTAGGTGTCTGGGGGTTCTGGATCTGGGACTTTTAATATCTTTAAATCTGGACCCTGCCTTTATGACCCCACCAGCTGCAATGTCTTGGCTGACAGGATTCAAAGGTCTAGTGGGGCATGTCATCCCCATTGGGGTGAGATAATTCCTCAGATAGCCTGGTCCCATGCCATGCAGGGCTTTAAAGGTCAAAACCAACACCATGAATTGTACCCAGAAGCACACTGGGAGCCAATGCAGCTCATAGATTAAAGGTGTTACATGGACCATTCTTTGGGCCCCTAAAATCATCCACGCCACTGCATTCTGCACCCGTTGCAGCCTCCAGATGCTCTTCAAGGATAGCCCCATGTAGAGTGCATTGCAGTATTCCAATGAAGAGATGATGAAGGTATGAATGATTGTGCATAGGAACTCCTGGTCCAGGAAAGGGCACAACTGGTGCACAACACAAAGTTGCTCAACACAAAGTTGCTCAAAGGCCCTCCTAGTCGCGACTGCCACCTGCTCTTTGAGCAGGAGTCATGAGTCCAGGAGAACCCCCAGATTGTGCACAAAGTCTGTCTGGGGCAGTGCCATCCTGTTCAGATTTAAAGATGTTCAAGTCCCAGATCCAGAACCCCCAGACACCTAAAGCTACCCAATCTTGCCAGAGTTCAACCAAAGCCTGTTGTCCTCCATCCAGACCCGTATAGCCTCCGGAGTCAGGGCTAAGACAGCATCACTTGGATCACCAGGGATGGAAATGTACATCTGAGTATCATCAGCATACTGATGGTACCTCATCCCATGGTGATGGATGATCTCACTCAGCAGTTTCATGTAAATGTTAAAAAGAAGAGGAGAAAGTACTGAGCCCTGCGCCACATCACAAAATAGTGTTTGTGGATTGGATTTCTCTCTCCCTATTAATACCAATTGGGACCGGCCTTGAAGAAAGGAGCCAAAGCAGTGCAAAACTGTACCACCCAGCCCCAGGCCCCAGAACCAACCCAAAAGGATGCCATGGTCAATGGTATTGAAAGCCACTGAGAGGCCTAGGAGAGCCAGGATGGTATGCATCAATATATTCCAATTCATATTAAAAGCTGCAGGAAGGGGCAGATAACAATGAATAATGCCATGTGTTGCCACTCATATTGGACTATTCTTCCATTTCTAATTTGACATGATTCTTAATTCAGACTAGAAGACTGAATAAATCCTGCATTTTTACTTGAAAGATTGATCTGATCAGTTCTGATATTTGGAACAGTAGTTATAGGTGATGCTGCAGCAGCTGCATTTAATTTAAGCACTTTGATGTTTAATGTCTATTTGATATACAGTGGTACCACACAAGATGACTAACTCACAAAACGTGAAACTCACAGGACGACCAAATTTTTTTTATAAAAGTTATTCCGCTAGATGAGCAAACTGCGCGATAACTTGTGCGTCAACAGTCAGCGCGCTCTGTATTTCTCGTTCAGGTAGCAACCCTGCGCAAGAGTTCTGCCGATGCTGCCACGTACAGTTTACTCCGTTACTGTGCGTATGACTGACCTTGCCAAAATCCTGATCGCAATGAGCCCCCCTCTCTCATTGCGTAAACAGCTTAAATTAAGTGAAAGGCGTTCAAGAGATGGAAGTCCCAAGACTTCAGACTCCAGATTCAATCTCCAGGCAGTCCCCTCCCTTTCCTCTCCTCACCCTCACGCTAGCTGGGATATTCTCAAAGTGCACACACACACAAAATAAAGCAGAAATTGTCCTTGTCCTTGCCCAAAATAAAGCAGAAATTTCCCCTCGTTGCTTCTCCCCTCATAGTATGGAGGCAAGAAACATTTCCAAACCACCCACAATGCCCGGAAAAGCTGAGGGAAAAGGCCCTTTTGCCTTGAGTGGCAGCAGCAGCGGGTCATCCGAGCCAGCAAGCAGCAGCCGAGGCCAGAACCTGCCTCGAAGCAGATCCATAAGTGCTAGTTAGCTTGCTTTATTTCTGCTTTATTTTGTGTGTTAATCATGGTTACTTGTTTCAGATGTTAGGGGCAATAATTTCTACATCGAATTGTTGAAAATTATTTTTTGGTGAATATTTTTGGGGGCGTGGAACGGATCGTCCGATTTTCTGTTGTATTCAATGGGAAACCTCATTTCTCTTTAAGAGCATTTTGCGCTAAGAGCGTTCTTCCAGAATGGATTAGTCTCGTCTTGTGAGGCACCACTGTATAGTCATCTTTACCTGGCAGAACTGTCATTCTGGAAGGTAGTCAACACCAGATAATGATGCAATATTTGAACATTTGTGCTGCTCTTTATAGAGGACCTCAATTGTTGAATAAACATTGTGTTACATAACTAGCATTAGTGCAAAAATAGAGAGGATTCATCACAGTAAATACATCATAGCAAAAGGTCTTCATCCTATAGGGTTAACTTGATGCTGAAGAAAATTAGAAAATTGACTACTCAAAGTCTTGGTGTATGATTTTTAAAGGAATTTCTTCCCAACTGAGTAAAGTGTAAGGTACAGCCTGATACACTGCAAATTGATTCAGGGACACACACATAAAAATCATCAGTGTTTGTTTAACCTAAAATTTGGACTATGTGAGTGAAAGTAGTCACTATGACAACCATTGTATAGATTTGGTGCTTGACTGCAGAATTTTTCCCATTGCTTCTCTAGGGCTGAAAAGTATCCAGAGGGAAGAACAAGTGGCAAAGTTGCAGTGAGTAGGTAGCACCCTTTTTTCTGCTCCCCCCCTTTCATGCCACCATAAAAAACACCTGCAATTAAAACATGAAACAGCACTGGTAGAAAGACAAGTTCAAACCTAGCTGGCAACTTGCTTCCTTATTTTCTATTTGTAGAGATTTTGGAGAAGGGCAAAAGAGGAAAGGGATTATTTTTCAATTCTGCTGAAATGCCAACTGCAGATGGCTCTTGTGGTACCTTCCCCAGGTGACATCTAGATTGTTTAAGCAACATCCATACCAGCCATTTGTTAAACACTGTATACTAGACCTAATAACTGTAGTTCCTTTTCTTCCTTTCTCATTTACCATCTCTTCCCTGGGATCTTCTATTACTTTTTTTTAATTTGTAAGCCTGTGCCCAACGACTTCCTTCATTTCATAATTTTAAAAGTGGTCTGTAGGATTTCTTTTTAATGAAAAGCAAGTTTAAAATGCTTTCTATGCATGCTTTTGTTTTTAACATCTGAAAGATTTCTCCACCGATCATAGTGCCAACCCCACCAGTATCAACTTTGCTGATTGTGCTGCATGTGTAGCTTGGTTTTCTTCCCCTATAAGCCTACTGGTCATTAATAATAAAAGTTAGAGAAAATTAACAAAGGGATTCTACAAACCATATAGAACATGCTTCCTATTCTTTTTCTCTTCTGACTTTGAACTGTGAAGTTCAGGTACTTATTGAGTACACTTTCTCTCCATAATTAAAGACAACATGCTACAAGTCCTTAGCTGTGAAGAAACAGTGGAGGCTTTCCTATCATTATAGGTATTCCTCAGTTAGTGACCTGGAACTCCATTGCTAAGCAACACAGCCATTAAGTGAAATGTCATGTGACCATGCTGATTCATGTCAATTCTGGTTGTGGTCTTAAAGTGAATCAAGTGCAATGTTCCATGACCACAACTTGCAACTTCCTGTCAGCTTCCCCACTGACTTTGCTTGATGGAAGATGGCTATGAAAAACACAAATGGAGATCATGAGAATGATGCAGCCATTGTAATTGCATGCCACTTGCCATGTGCCTGAATTGTGATCCTATGATTGCGGGGATGCTGCAATGACAGCACCTTTGAGGACCAATCTTAAGTCTCCTTTTTCAGCACCATTCTAACTCTGAACAATCACTGAGTGGTCAATAAGTAAGGACTACCTGTATGTTGTTTCCTGAATTAAGCTTATCTTTATTTTCTTTCATACAAACACCAGCGTCAAGAATACTAACAGAGTATAAAAGTTATATTCTAGTTACTTCGTCCATATATTTTATTGATATCCAGTGTTTACTGACATTACAATATTGGAAACACACTTGTGTAATGTAATGTATGAAATGAGTATGACATGGCATATGTGATAAACAACCTGCAATCTACTATCTAGTCCAGTGTTTCGCAATCTTGGCAACTTTAAAATGTGTGAGATCAATTCACATGACTGGCTGGGGAATTCTGGGAGTTGAAGTCTATATATCTTAAAGTTGCCAAGGTTGAAAAACACTCATCTAGTTAGTTCCTTGACATGGAGTGACATGAAGTGACCCAAGAAACAGCTTCATGCTTGAGCAGGGATAATGTACGAGTTATCCTGAAAGTAGCACAGACTGATTGTTTCCCCACTTTTTCTACAATGAGAGCTGCAGAGCTCTTCCGAATGGCTGAGTGAAAGTGCTATCTGTCTCCTTGAAGTGGCAGGAAATAATGCTAACATCCCCATCCATATTCTGCCACATAATGGGACTGATAAATGACATTTTTCTTATTGGATGTAATGCTCAGTCCCAGACTGATAAAGATTAGGAGGCCATTATGTCAACAACTACCAGCAAGTTCCTTTATTACAGCATTGGTGAAAAGACTCAAGAGCAATCAAAGTTTGTCTTTATTCTGATGTACTTTAGGGATACATCGGTTTCAGATGGAAAATAATTAAGCCACTGGAATTTATGTATCCCCAACTCTTCTTTTCATTGAAAAAGAATGAGATTCCTTCCTTTATCTAAAACATTACCTACATTGATTTTACATACATATATTTTAATATACACACATATATTTTAATACACAGGTGGCCAGACCTGAACAATATCGTATGTTTCTGAAACAAATGTTGGAGCCAATTCAAAATGTGTGTTTTTGTATGTTTTTTTATTTAAGAAAATTTATACAGCCACCCAACTCACTCTTGGTGACTCTGGGAGGCCTACAAAAATAAATAACCCAATAACCCTCTACCTCCCAGCAACAACAGTTATTAGTTCAGATCAATCCACTGCAGTATCATGGCCTCTGCATTGAAGGTTATGGACCATTTATTCAGTGTGGATTGGTAGATGATTGATTTTCAAGTTCTCAGTCTAGGACTGACTGGTCCAAAGTTACCCAGATGGCTTCTGTGCCCAGGGGAGAATTTGAACTTGGGTCTCCCCAATTCTAGTCCATCTCAACCACTATCCCATACTGGGTTTTTTTATGTTTGTATGTATTAGATTTCACGACTATGCTAATAAGAAATAAATTTAGGAATAAGTCTAAATACAGATTTCCCTAAAAGATTATTCATTTTATTTTGTGTCCTATAAAGCAACACATAAATGTACAAAAATCCTGAATTAATCCATTAATCCAATGTCTTCACTCTGTGTAGATCTCTCTTTACAAATATATAATATGTACACAAAAGTTTTATAATGCAACAGTAAAACAGTTAAGAATACCCATGGAACCCGCTTTGAGCCCAATAAGAAAAGATTTCAAGATCTGGAGCTTATTGGCTTAGAAAAAGGTGAGTAGGGAGAGGCCAGTGTAAAATTATACAACAAGAACAAGTGGACAGAGAATCCTTCATTATACTAAAACTATGATTTCCAATGCAGTTGAATGGTACATGATCAGGACAGAATAAACAAAAGTATTTTCTTCAGCAGTTCTATGAAATTTGTTCCCAGCACATGTAGTAATGCCCCCAATTCAGATAGTTTTAAAAGAGGATTAGATCAGTTTACGATGGCTAAGCCTACCAGCATCTACTAGTCAAAATGACTACAAAATATCACAGGGAATATGTATGTGAGAATCCATTTTATTTATGAAATTTTTAGAACTGCCCATCTCCCTCACAGAGGGACATTGTTAAGATAATATGAGCAAGACGGTGCTTTTGCCTTATTATTCTGCTAATGAGCTTCTGATTGGCCTTTGCAGGAACAAAGTGCTGCCCAGAAGCTGGCTGGCTGGCTCCCTTCCTTCCTTCTTCTGGCCTGTTATTTTGGTGGGCATTACTACATCCTGAAGAAAGGATTATGGGCACATAAGCATAAACTTCAAGTTGCTGTCTTTTATTACTCTGATGCATCCACCGAGATCAAAGTGGGCTGCTAACAAGCTGCGGAAGAAGTAATAAGCAATAAACCAGTACCCAGAGGAAAATAATGAAGTAAAATAACTCAGGTTGTTCTGTCCGTGAAGAGCTGCTCCGTAGAAACTCCTTCTCTAGAACATCTTCCTCTTCAAGGTCTTTTCTCTTCCTAGAAAGAACATGGAAAAATAAATTATAAGTGCACATGAGCGGAGTATTAGAAGGGTGACTACTGAAGATAAGGCTTTTGAATCCCCACCTTCCCACCCCAAGTATTATCCATTAAATTCGAAGGAAATAACTTCCTACCTCAAATTTGGTCCTTTGATTGTTAATTCTGGTGGCCTAATTTATCATGCCCCTTGATTTGCTTTTCTAATGTTATATGCAAATACACTGAAGTAGTTAAGAGAAGCAAGAATAATTGTACAAGATCCAAGGTACAACTTCTTATTTCTGTGCCCTATTTCATCCTGTTTACCTATGCCTCCTCTTTCTCTCCACTGTTCTGTTGCATTAAGTTTAGATTTAAACTTAATTTTAGAATTAAGTTGTTATATTTAAACAGGGCCTGTCCTGTGAGGATGCTCTATAACAGACATCCTCAGTGTGAACAAATGCAGTTGCCTTTCTAGGCAGAACATGTGACTATTGTGGCAGGCTGATGAGTGGGCAGAGGAAAGGAAGGGAAGGCAGCAAACCATCCCTTCGCTTGGATGAGTTCAGACTGAGAATCCCAGAGACTACAGAGGGAGGGGAAAATCGGTAAAGATTGCTACGGTTTGTCAGGGATCTGAAGAAATTCTGTCCAAGGGCTTTTCAACAATGATGAAAATTTCACACATCACGAAATAACTAACAAAGGGCTGCAGAAACAGCTATTAGTGATAATGACTCCCTAATTAGAGTAACTGCATCATGATGTCTGAAATACTAAGTATCACTTTGGCACGATCACCTTATACATTCAGATTATGGGGGCAAGCATAGCTAGATTATTTTTTTAAAAAACCCTTAAATTAGGAATTGTGTTTATTCTGCAAAACATGGTTAAGCAAACCATGGTTTAGCACAATCTGTAAACATGTGCAGAGATAGAGATTGTACATCATTCTGGCAATCCAGGATGCCCTCCAGAGATGTGCTTGTCAGCTCCCAGAATTCTGCAGTCAGCATGGCTTTTTTGTAAAAATTCAGGGAGCTGAAGTCCACAAATCTGTGGGCACCAAGTCTGGGGAAGGGCGCTGCCAAGCATTTCTGGAATCAAACAACTGCCTTGCCAAAGGAATGGAAAAACTGAAAATTCTGCCGAGGCTATTCTGAACCAGCTGCAGCAAACTAGGAAAAGCAAAACAATCTTAAGGTTACATTTTGCTACACTCCTTCCTTCCTTCCTTCCTTCCTTCCTTCCTTCCTTCCTTCCTTCTTTCCTTCCTCCCTTCCTCCCTCCCTTACCAAGCTTCTAATTGTGCCAAAATGGAAAACAGATTAATGACAATGCCCTAATATTTAAAGCAGAATGGCAAAGACTCTTCACTCACAATGTGAACCTGGCTTTCAGCTCATGTTCCCAGCAGATACACATCTGAACCCGTTACACATCTGAGCCTGCCATACATCAGCCTCATCTCTCGCCACTCTCCTCCATCTCTCTATTATTTGCAGAGTACCGTAATTATGTTCTACTGGCAAGTTCATATTGAACAAAAAACTATTTTTGTCAACATTATGACTGTATCCAATGTTATTACATTTTATATGATATAATTATATCATACAGGTAGTCCTTGACTTATGACCACAATTGGGACTGGAACTTCAGTCACTAAGCAATATCATCATGGGACTGGATTTGATTTTATAACCATTTTTTATCATAGGCCTTAAGTGAATCACCACAGTCATTAAGCAAATCATGTGGTCATGAAGTAGATCACATGGCTGCTAAGCAAATCCCACTTCCCCAATTGATTTTGTTTGTATAGAAACTAGCTGGGAAGATCAAAAATCATGATCTCATGACCACAAGATGCTGAAATAATTGTAAATGCAAGCCAGTTATCAAATGTCCTAATTCCGATCACATGACTGCGGGGTGGTGCAACAGTCATCACTTTCAGAACAGATCATAAGTTACTTTTTCCAAGGCTGTCATAACTTCAAACTGTTGTTAAACAAATGTTCATAAGTCAAGGACTACCTACAATTATATAATATCATAATTTTAATTAAAGGTTTTGATCTAGAGAAGAACATCAATGTGATTAAAGGTGCTTTTCAGGCAGCCAAGTATTATGTTTGTTCTTAACTTAAGACTCAATGTACTGACCTGATAGCAGGACTTGCATATTCACTTGGGGTTGTGCTCTTTTGTGTATCAGTGCTCCCACATTCCTAAAATTATATAATCCAGAAATTTATTTGTATTATAACTATGTAGGGTAAGCTTTAAAGTAGGTGAGTATTAATATAGGTAGTCCTCATTAGGTAGTCCTTGTTTAGGAATCACAGTTGGTACTGGCAACTTGATTGTAAGTGAAGAAGTCACTAAATGAAACTGCAACTGTGCTTATGATCTTGCTTCAAAACCTACGAAGGTGGTAAATGTGAGTATTGGTCACAAAGTTACTTTTTCATCACTGCTGTAACTTGAACAGTCACTAAACAAGGCAATTGTTACATGAGGACCACCTGTACAACATTCTTTTATAGCAGCAAAACATATACAGTGGTGCCTCACAAGACGAGTAACTCGCAGGGTGAGAAACTCGCAGGACGAGCAAAAAATTTAATCAAA
>JANHZU010002358.1:217697-231567 GCA_032468055.1 Acrochordus granulatus | reverse complement strand
CGCTTTACGAGAATTTCGCGCTAAGAGCGTTCTTCCGGAACGGATTAATCTCGTCTTGTGAGGCACCACTGTATTCTCACAGTGCTGGAAATGTTTTGACTTTTCCTGGTATCTGTTGAACCTGTTTTTCTAAACTTATGCTTCTGATTTGTTGAAGAAAATCTTCCATAACCTCAGACAACAGGCTGTTGTTACAATGGGTAGGTACGATGGAAATTGTAGTTCAACTCCTTTGAGGGGCGCCAGATTGAGAAGGTATACTACAGTTACAGGGTGGTGAATTTAAAAAGGGGGCACAATTTTTTCAAGGTCAGAAGTAAGTTTGGACAGTATGAATGTTAAATGAACATGAGATTCAGTTAATTAAATACAGCTAATATTATTAAAATTATCTAATGATGTTTCCTCTCTGGTATCTTCAGAATAAGCCAGGGGTTTCAAATCAGTTTGGAGGATGTTGTCACACAAGATTGCCTACTCTATTAAAACTATGGATCAATATTAGGAGAGGCGCATACTAGGTAAAGGTAAAGGTTTCCTCTACCAGTTGTAACCAATTCTGGGGGGCCATGCTCATCTCCCCTCACAGCCAAGGGGGCCAGCGTTTGTCCGAAGACTCTTCCACGGTCATTCAGCTGGCATGACTATATGCTAAGGCACATGGAATGGTGTTACCTTTTCCACAAAAGGTGGCACGTATTTATCTACTTGCATTTTTATGTGCTTTTGAACTGCTAGATTGCAGGAGCAAGTAACAAACTCTCCCCGTTATGCGGTGTCACTTGGATCTCGGACTGTCAAGTTGCCAACTTTCTGGCCCACAAGCCCAGCGTCAGTAAAAACCCACTTGCTTACCTTACTTGTTGAATTGGTAGTATTTATTTGGAAGACCATATTGGGATCACTGTGGCTGATCCTGAAATGCGTAAATGAATCCATATATAAGTGAGCCATGATTTGAAAAAGATTCAGTACAGAAATAAACCTCTCATTGTTAATTTTTAATTGTTTTTGCTTTTATGATGTTACAAGCCACCCACAATTGCTTGATAATGAGATGGATGGCATATACAATTAATTGATTATCCCCATCCAGTATGGCAAAATACGACAACCATAATGCTGGTGAGAGAATTACAGTCCAAACCATCTGGAAAGCATTGATGGAGGCAGCTGGTCTAAAAAAGGGATCTTCAGTGACATATTTCTGAACTTCAGTTTCACCTATACAGATCCTGAAATTATCTCTAGTGTAGTCCATGTTCTCATGTGCAACATTTCCACTTACTATAATTTATTAATAATATCTTAATAGTTAAGTTCTGGAACGGTTATTGCTCTTCGCAAGAAAATAAGACAACTCCCAAATTTGCACATGCATTAAAGTGCAATAGATGCTTTCTACTGTATTCTCCAACTTATCTTGACATGATAGCATAAATAATTTTTAAGAAGAAACATATACTGAAGGAAAGCTATAGTCTGACATGAGGAATGTATATCACAAATTTGATTGATTTGTGTAACCAAATAGGAAGTAGAGAAGACAAAGAGGTGGAGAAACTATTAAAAACCAGGGACGCTGCTGAGTGAGAATGCATTTGGGGAAGATTAATTAATGGTAGAGGATTAGGTAGAAGAATACACGAGTGGAAAACATAATATGTGTTTCAAAGTTGTCATTTTACTAGCAAGGTTTAGCCACTTTGATTCAGGGCACTGAATGATAGATTAAGGAGAACAGTATCAGAAAACTTGTGAGTCCACCAAGCAACTTGGGAAAGTTTCCCTTTCTTCCTCCTCCTTTTTTGACCTCCTCAGCTCATCTCCATAACATTAAAAAAGATGTACCACTAAAGGCTATTGAAGTTGATTTCCCAAATTGACACTGTAAATTAAGATGAATTCACTTTATGAATTAGCTTGCTGTGACTTCTGGTTATGGATGATATTCCAACAGGACTTTGATAAAACTCTGAACAATGAGTAGCTCTCATAACAAAATCCTGCATTTAGCTTAGCAGATCACAAGGATTTTGGTCTGCTGCATACGTTACATTATTGATCTTCCACTTAGAGAACACGTTCCTCAACCCTGAGCAGTGTAATATTATGAAGCAGCAGTGAAAATATATCCGGCAGGCAGTGTTTTGAGTACAGCTGATTCTACGGATGAATGGATCCATTTTTAAAGGAAAGTGATCTACCTATTCTAGGTGATCAGCTGCCATAAAACATAAGCAATTAAAAATATTCAATTCTACAAGAACAATAAACACAAAAGAACAACTAAAACGATTAAATGAAAAACAGATGCAATGGACAATATAAAAAATATATTCCCAAGAAATATTTGAGAAGGGGAGGAGAAAGAACTACTCAGATGTTTTTAGAGAAAAAGTATTGTGGTTCATTTTTTTAAAAAAATCTGTTGAATCGTACACGATTCTCAGACTGTCAGAATAAGTTGCTGCAGTTTTCTTACCAAGCTTTTCCAGAAGCATTGGCTATTGCCTCCTTCCCTAGGGCTGAGAAAGTGGTTGGCCCAACGTAGTAGCTTACAAAGTAGCTGGATTGCGCCTAGGGTAGGACCAGGACTAGGGTACTTGGGTTTCTAGCCTGACATCTTAACCGCTACTGTAAACTGGTTCTCTTTGCTTTATTATATAATAACTAAACAAAAATTTAAAAATACAGTATGTATTTTTCTTTAATGAAAGAAAAATATACAGTTTTAAGCACTATTAATTTCCCTGGACAGCCATATATTCCGTCGTATCTCCCCTTATCTATTTAAACGTTGGCCAGAACATGTCCTTCCAAAATGTATCTGGATGTAAAAGCCTTTCCTCTCCCCTGCTCATTTCTCATGTTACAGCTATTAGGACTGTAGCCAAGAAGGCCAGTAAAATGTGAGATGTGGCATGCAACTATGCTTTGTCTAGAAACTGGGTAAGGAAAGTGACAAGACAGGTTTTGCCGTCGGGATTAGAGAAACAAACAGAAAGCACCTTGTCAGACCCTGATGGTCTACAGATTCTTCTTCTAGCTTATCTAAAAACCGAGTAAAGCCGGGTTTCGAACTCTGAATACTTTCTCCTTGGAAGATTGCCTTGTTCTTCCTTTTTTCTTTCTTTTTACTTCTTTCTTCTGGCAGTTTTTTTTCTTCAACTGCCATATCAAGTTGGTTTGCCATGATCTACAAAAACAGTGTTAAACGTTCACAAAGGGTTATATTCTTCCACCAGAAACTTATCTTCTTTAACTGTAAATTACATGTAATTATTTATTAGAGTGGTATCCTATTTTCTTCCTTGCACAATTTAATTGATTATGTATCATTAAGTTATGTCGACTTTTAGCAACTGCATATATTTTTGTCAATTATGTTATATTTCCTTGCAGAGGGGTGCTGCCAAATCTCCTTACCAACAACATGCAGCATAAAAACAGTAAAATAACTCTTTAAAATATATTAAAATACAAATGGCAGCAGCAAATTGAGGACTGAGTACAACAATCACATAGAACTGGACACTCAACAGTCTGTCATATAAATATTTTAGGTGGCAATCTTTAGTAGATATTCAAGTAGAAATACATGCTCCCACATTAATAATGCATAAGACATAGATTTGATTATATCTAAACTACAAGTTGTGGAAAGGGGATTAGAGCTTGCTATTTGTTCTTAGCTGGATTTCTGATTTTGGATGGTGTTTCCAAACAATTGCATAAAATACCGTTGCCAGACCGTGGATAGCTCAAACATAAAAAAAGCAAATCTCCTTCCATACTATATCATTTTTGAACAGTGCAGCAAAAAATATATAATGTAGAATTATAATCACCAAGAAAGTCAGCATTGCTTACAATTCAGTTTAACCATGAATATATGGCAAATTTCTTTAATTAGCCATCAAATCTGGGGCATACTGTGAAAAATAGCCTTTGGAAATGCACATATTTTTTACACTCCTTCCAGAAAAGCAAACAGATCTCCACTTACTTGCTAGAAATAGTGCCTCAAACTCAGCTAATGTTGGAATGATAAACCAAGCCCAAGGCAGTGCACCCAGACTGATGTACCACCTTAAATCTACATTATTTATTTATTTTATTTATTTGTATTAATTACATTTCTATGCTGCCAAAATCCTCTTGGCGGCTAACAAGAAACACATATTAAAAACATCAATTTAAAACATTAAAATAGAAATAAAAAACTCAGTGGAACTAGAGGGGTGGGCTAAAAAGTATCTCACATGTAAAAAGGGGGATGAGGATGGCTAATGATCAATCAGCCACCTCCAATATGATGAATCCCTCCTGGAGCACCAGGCCAACTCACAGAGCCAGGTCTTAAGGCCCTTCCAGAAGGCCATAAGGGAGCGGGTAGCCCTCAGCTCAGGGGGCAAGATGTTCCGTAAGGCAGGAGCCACAGCAGAGAAGATGCTCTGGGGTCTCATCCTCTTTGGGACATCACATTATGTCTTGACGGGCATGCTGGCTGAAGAAAATGCAGCAATAGTCCAACTTCATGTGAACAGAATGAGATGGGGAAGCCTAACTTTCATCATGGGAATGCACTACAACACTCAAAAAGATTGCAGTGTGACCTGCAGCAACCCACACTCATTGGCACTGTATTCCAAGAAAACTTCCATTTCTAACAGAAATTTTATGAACATAAGATCTGAGAAATTATCTTACCATGACAGCAACTATGGCTGGAACAACTATCTATTCACTATTCTCAATCATTCTTTCAACACATTTGGCCAAATCAGTCCTTGCCTTTGAGTTCATCCTGAGTTCGCTTCTGTCTCACAGATCTTCAAATGTTCCCTCGGCAGTTTATCTAATTTTTAGCTTTCACCCACTTCCTCCATAGCGTACAAGCCCCTCTATCTCCAGTTGCACCTAAATATTCTTAAAAGTGTCAGCAAATGTTTATAATGGGACTATTCCTGAAGAGTTTAAGAGATTCCAAGATGGAAATTAGGTTCTGACAAAATCTATAGACGATAATATGCAACGCTCTTTCAAAAGACTATTGGCTCCTGATCTTTGACTTTCCCAAAGAGGACAAGGCATATCGGAAGAGCACTGGTCCCCATGTTAAAATGACTCTTCCCAGTTCTGCCCCTGCAATCGTGTTACTTATTATAGATTTCTCAGATGGGGAGGCCACATATCCAGACCTCTATGTATAAAGGTTTCCTTAGATCCCAGAACCTTGCATGCTCATGTTCACTGCTCTGTGATATTTTTGCTATGAGGTTGGCTCTGCAATAACATATCCTGAGTTTCCAAAGAGCCAGAACATTATTTCTATAATAAAACACTTGCATAATGGAATCTATTTTGTAAAGATACTGATAGTGAGAATTTTAAATATTTTCATCCATAGAAATTGAACAGCCCAAACTAATCACAGGTTGGTATATTTATTCACATCATAATGTTCAAACTAGGCATCAGTTTGGGGCTTTTAAATCTGTTTTTTGATGGATGGTGGAAATACTGAGTACTGCTAGAGACAGAATCACAGGTCTGATTCATTTTTTCATACTACAACTTTCATGCCATGAACCTATAGCATACTCAACAATTTTTATTATTCTACAAATTCTAAATTTTCATCTTAAGTAGTTTATGCACTTCTCTACAGAGGAAATATTACATCATGAAAGGAGGATTAAATCACAAAATCTATATGGAAACTATTTCAGAATGATCAAAGCCTACCTCAAAATAGAAAATAATCACAAAGGGGAATTCAGAGAAGGGTGTACAAAATATTCCGTCATGGAATATTTAGATCCTGGAATGGATTGTCCTGATTCCAAGTCAGCTTATCTGAATATTTCAGAAGTAGGTTGACCTAAGATTAGGCCCAGCTTATTTTGGGTTAGAACTTCTTCTTGATGAAACCTTTTGTACTCCCTAATTTTATACATACATACATACGTACATACATATCATGTAAAATGCAACAATACATAGGTACATGTGAGAATCACAATGAATATTCCTGGCTGTAACTAATTGTGATTACAAAGATGCCAAGTTCTCATATACTGTATCATTACTGTGAGATTCCCATTTATGCAAATATTCAATTTTATTGCAAAAGTGATGTTCCAACAAAAATATTACATAGCAAATAATTATGCATATTAATTATTCAATGAAAGTCTAAAACTTGATAATTGATATTTTATATATAAAGTTTCAAATTTTGTGAATGATACTGAAAATAAGCATCACCTAGATGACATACCAGTTAATGATCACTTTCACTGTAAACTGACCCTAACAGATTGATGTTTTCAGGGGTTTGGGTATTCATGCATCTTTTAATGTCAGCACTTGCCAAATTGAGAGAGATCCGCTCAAGAAAACCTACTGCAGAAGAACATCTAAGGATATTGTTCCAAGGTAAGCCAACAATTACTATAAACAGATCTGAACCTGCTTAGCAGAAAGTCAAAATCCAAAAGAGAAAAGAACTGAGAAATAGATAACTAGCCAGGTGGCAGGTTGCAGAAGGGTTTCCAGAGATGTATGAACCACACCAGAGGGAACAGAATAAAAAAAGTTTGGTGTTCTGTGATTTTCTGTTCTCTTGTAAAGATGGGAATTGAATTGTTCAGACCTATCAAAATGTTCCCATTTAAATTATTTTAATAATTTAAAATATTTTAAAATTTAAATGTCATTTTGCCCCCCAACTTTAGCAATATGATCTTGGTGTACTTTAGGAGCCATAAATGAAATGGTAATAGCTACATGACATCTTTCACCTACTCCATTGGAACAATGGTTCGATAATTAATCCTTCTCGTAGGTGTTCCTGGTCTCAGTGTTTAAATCCAATCTCACTATTAATACAGGGATAAATGTTCCAATGTCTTCCTATGAGCCAGTAAAAAATTCAGTAAGCATCGCATCCTGCATTAAGTAAAAAACTAATCAAAACTGTTTTTAAACCATTTTAAAGTTACTTAAAAATAGCATGTATTAACAGATCCTTCCCCCAATAGTAGTGTTCAGTTCCCTGGTGCAAATTAAAATGAGAATTATTTAACTAAGGAAAGTTATGGAAAATTAAATTTTACCTTAAGAACATCTGGGTGTGCAGAATCATTCTCAGTGGTAGACGTATTGCTGCTCTTTGAGGGCAGTGTGTCTTTCCCCACCACAGCAGCCTTGTTAAAGGAAAATCTGGTATGACCATGAGAATCTTTTTTCTGCTTTCTTGGGCTTTTATCATCCATTTTTTTGGGCACATCCTTCAAATTGCTTGGTAGATCTAGCTTGGGAATGTCCCCTTCAGTGCTTAAGCTAATGGACTCATTTTCAGTCAAACAATTCATTAGAATTTCTGAGCAGATTTTGCTGTTTTCTAAAAAGGAAAGGTCTGTATTGGAAGGGGAGGCAGCAAAAGCATCCAGCAGTGCTGATATGGAGACATCATAATGTGGATAATAGAAAAAGTCATGAGGAATTATGGAAACCTTAGAAGGATTTGGTGTCATAATTGATTCTTCATTTGCAATATTAAAGCTTCTGGAAGTATTAATAACTGGTTGAGAAAAACATTCAGGTGTACAAGATGCTTCTGAGTTATCTTTAAAGTTGTGTTCATCAATTTCCTGATTAGTAGATGGGTCTTCCTTTATGTTAGATGCTTGTTCTGCAGATTCATTGCTTTCTGGAAGTTTAGATATTTCCTCATTCAACATCTGTAATACATATTTCTGTACAGTTTCTTGTTCTAGAGAATCTGGAATTACATACTCAAGTTCATTTCTTAGATGTTCTTGTACATTTTTAGATGAATGGGAAGTCCAAGGCAAGGAGCAAATCTTACTTTCAAATAATTCTTTTGTTTCACTGGATGATTTCTGCATGTCAGAATCAATTTCATCAGAATCAACCTGTTCAACAGAATCTTTACGGTAAATAAGAACAGTTGATGGGAGGTCATCATTTACTGAATCAGATGCATTCAGTTGATTTACTTCAGATTGGATTACATCTGCAACATTACTAGCAACTTGGCTCATCTGAAAACTTGTTACTGGCAATGACCTAGGCCTTTGAAGTTCGTCTATAGAAAAATCCATACAATCAGCTAGGCTGTCATTAGGCTCTTTATTTGTTGCATGACAATTTTGATTCTCCTCATGAAGAGGCAAAGGAAGACCATCAATTTGGGGGGATGATGACTGGTTTCCTACTAGTTGAGTAGGTATATGTTTTTCATTTTCACTCAGGAGTAACACTTTTTCTTGTTTTTCTTCCCCTGGTATCTCTTTGATATGGACATAAGCAGATTCAATTGGAAACTCCTTGTCCAGATCTGAAAAATCTTCCTATGTAACATTAAATATAAATAATTATTATTTTTACACAACCATAGAACCACAGAATCAGAAAAAAGTTGAGTGGTTGCATTTTCCAAAACATTGGGCAAATCATTATTTTGATTTAATATGAATGAAATGTTCTTACCAAGCAAATTCTATTACAACTAATAATAATGGAATGAAATATGGGAATTCCATATATATTGGTTCTGTTTTTTTAACTTTTACAGTATAGATGTGAAAGTTACTTTTTTAATTTATATTGTTTATTTTCTACTACAGATGGCTCTATAGGATACAACTTCCACCACTAAAAGTTGAAGAAAAGGCACTGGCCAGAGTCCTGGATGAAAGTGGACAGTATATGTTTGATCTCATATGTAAAAAATGAGGATAGGGGAAGATGACTCTATGCATGAATTACACAGTATGCAAATTCCCATATTTTGAAAACCGATTCAGAATATTATATATTTGCTTGTGGGAAGCTCTATGTTCAAGATCCAATGCCTTCAAAAAGCTAGTATCTGGACTTTGATATCCTGCAGCACACATCAATCCATTTTGATGACTTTATAATCTAAATTAGTTTTCAAAGGGTTCACGCTGCACTATCAGTTATCAGCTCAATTTTGGCAACTCATCACAACACTACCTTTTTCTTTCCAAAGCAACAAAGTCCTTGATATTTGCTCAATACAACATGGTACATAATTGTAGAAGATAAGCAATTATCTTCTTATTAAATTAAATTCTTATTAAAATAATAACCAAATCAGCTTATGATCATAATGCTGAAACATTTATACCAACAGGTGACAAAAGCTGACAAAAGTGGGGACATTGATGCAAGGGTGAAAGTCTAAAAATCAGTCAGCATTTTTTACTTAATCTATTTCAGCTGACAATATATAAAAAAATCACAAGGAGAGATGAGATGTAATCACTTTAAAGAGAAGAAAAGTTAAAAAGTGAGGTGAAGGTACACACATACCCCTTCCAGTTCTGGGAAGTGCTCCAAAAACTGTGCCACATATGTCATGATGGACTGCTCATCAGGTGAATCAACCATAATATCTGGGAAGAAATCACATGAGAGCATCATTTCCATATGAACCAAAGCTTCTATTAATAAAAATACCTAATTATTTGCTATTCCAAAGCACTATCTTTTTTAAAATTGCACCTTTATTTTCAATATCTTTATACCTTAATTTTCTCCAGAAAGAAGTCTATTTTAACAAACAAGCATGGCTTGAAAGATGATTCTAGATACAAACATTGCTGGTATCTTCCCTGGTAAAGACAATGATAATTGTTTTTTTCTTTCTTCATTTTTTCTATAACCTTCATATCATTAAGAGTGATTTTTGTTCTAGGAAGATTCTAAACAGTTCAGTCTGTCAGGTTGAATTGTTCCATGATTTCTGCTTTGCATTAAATGCCATGAAATTATGTGCTGCCCAGAGTTGCTTGATAGTGAGATGAGCAGCATAATTTTAATTTATTTAATTTAATAAATGAATGAATGAATGTTCTAAAACTTGTTCTGAACCATCTCTCTTAAGGATGGAGGACAAGTTATAATTTATCTGCTCCGTGTGCTTTATCTATTTTTGCTGAATCTTATATGCATGCTGATTACATTCAAATATGAGTAAGCTACCTTCTGGTTCCAGAAGCCTTGGAATTCCCAGATGGTCTTGGGCGACACAGAATGCATCCTCTAAGTTTTCCCTGGGAGATTTGTGTAAAGCTTGCTTCATATCTACCAAGCTAGAATCTACTGCTTTAATTACAGCTAAGAAGGCCAGGCCACTTCTCCAACTGCTGGTAAAGTCCTGAATTGCAATACCATATCTAAAAGAGAGAGAGCCATGGTGAACACTCACATACAAAACACACAAAGCTTAACAACTTTTGGAACATAACAAATTGTTGCAATAAAATAACTGCTCTGCTTTAGGAATTATACCTTATAATCATGAGCCAATAACTAAATATCCAGATTTTTTTTCATATTTCTGGTACATTTTAATGTTATTCTTCATATTATGTCAGTATTTATGTTTAAGAAAAATATAAGAACGTATTCACGTATATGATCTGTTGCTGATTAACTTTGATGCATTTTAAAGCTTGAATATGCTTCCTATTTTTCCTGAACTAAGTTAGGGCTGTTGTAAACATATATCTTGCTTTATTATTTTTTCATGTGAATGTAAAAATATACATCAGCCACAAATCTCCTTTATTTAACAAATGCCCCTCCTCCATATAGGCAATGATAATAAATTAACATGTTTGGAAATGCCATCAGTATAAAGCTGTTTATTACAGAAAATGTAGTAGGCCCATTCTCAAACATATTTACTGGTACCATAGCACAGGATGTTACCTGTGAGACATGAAATATTTATATACTGTCATGAAATTGGGGGTTAAAATGATTGGCCCTACAGAGATCTCTTCCAATTGGAATTTGGTTTTATGGGCATCACAAAATACAGCTTGGAATCTACTAAGAAATGAATAGAGGCCATCGCTTGATCATTTGACAGCACTATTGGACTCTATCCAAAACATCAAAAGGAAACGGAAATTGGGCATTATAGAAGGTGGACATCATTCACTGATCAATGAGTAATCCAGGCCTTTGGCCTACCTTACAGATTTTAGCCACCAAGCCTTTGTCTCAGTGATTAAGATGCTGGGCTTGTCAGCCAGAAGGTTGGCAGCCTGAATTCAAGACCCAGGCACCACGTAACAGGGTGAATTCCCATTATTTGCCCCAGCTCCTGCCAACGTAGCAGTTCAAAAGCATGCAAAATACGATAAATAGGCACCACATAAATTGGTGGGAAGGTAACAGCATTCCATGCACCTCGGCATACAGTCATGCCAGCCACGTGATCACGGAAGCATCTTCGAACAATGCTGGTTCTCCAGCTATGAAACAGAGATGAGCATCTTCCCTTAGAGTTGGACAAGCCTGAAAGGGAAAATCTTCACCTAAGCCTTTGGCCTAGATAATCCATTGAGACTTAAAAATAGGTTAATGGACCTGCATGATCCAAAAAAGGATCATTCTCTCTATTCAGGAATCTGGATCTGTGGGATAATATAAAAGGTAATAATAATTGTAATTTTTAAGGAAACGAGGCTAAGATTTGGATACAGGCAGAAACAAAGAAACGATTCAAGGGGAGTTGCTTCTGTAATAATTTGGAGGAATTAAAAATTATTTCCTGAAATCTAATGGATTTTGTTCAAATGATTTAAGTAAGCAGAATTTGTTCAAATGATTTAAGCTGTGAATGTCTATCTCTGCACAAGCTAAATATTTGAAAATGTTACTATAAGCTTTCTGTGATTTTCTTTCAAGGAAAAAAACCTGGATGGACAGTTCCCACGTAGAATACATTCATACAGAAATGTGGTGTGCATAACAGTCATTCCACTGACCCAGGTCACAACTATTCTGTAAGTCATTATACAAAGAAGACATATTAAGGCAGGCAGGCATTCCTTGGACTGCGCATGGCAGCTGATAGCATTTTAGAATAGCACTTTAATTAGCGATTAAGTCAATATCTATCCCAGGCACAAAAGACTGGCCTCTGAGCTGCATAGAGATGAACATTAATCTGGGGAGGAATGAAGCCTTCCTCCAGGTACACAGCTTACTGTACCCCTTTCTTTTTAAAAAATAATGAATAGAAGTGGGTCAGTGGAATCATAAAGCTGAATTCCAGTTCAATTTTCTTATGGACAGATTATGATTCTCACCACTTTCTCCAAGAATACCTGCTAAGAGAGAGAACTGCTACATGTATTCTGGTTTCACATAATGCTTGTCTGGCAATGTGGATTTGCACAGAGACATCAATTGCAGGGAAAACCAGAACAACGTTATCAACAAAAAGATCACAGAACAGGAAGTCCAGGACAACTGATCTCCTGCTTGATAACAGGCTCAGTTACATTCTGTTCTTGCACTACATACTCTTATAACATTGCTTTACATAGATTAAGAAAGGATTTTTTTCCCCCTTCCATCTAACAGGCAATGAAATTGACTTGTGTTTTAAAAAGAGAACTGGGGAATCAACTTACTTTCTAGTTTTCCTCTGAACCCAAGTTAAAAGAGCCTTGATTGCTTTTCGCTGATCCTTCACTGAAACAGACATGTTTCTCTCAACATTAGGTGTGCTGGGATGAGAAGTGTCCGAATCAGGGCCACTTGGCCCAGATGACAGGCTAGAAGAGGAGGAATTCCTATTGAGGTTGCCTGTAAGTTCTTTAATCTGTTATGAAAAAGGCAATTATCAGGATCAGAAACTGAAAACAATGTTCTATATCTGGTCATCTGCTTTCCACACAATAAACTCTTTTTACTGCTTGCAGATACCTCTAAAAGGCTCTTGTTCGTTCAGTGCTAAGACCCAGAGTTCAGCTGAAGCCAGACTGATGAATCTGAAAACACCTCTCAGCATTGTCAAGTAGCACTCCAATGTATATAATAAAAATGCACAACATCTTCCAACCGCCAATCATTTGTAGTGACAGGTGCAGATCTGGAGTAATCTATGGGTACTGCAGGTAAACAATCCACAAATATGTTCACGTAAACAGTAACATATTTAGTCTGTGGACAATATTCTATATTTCCTCAGCTTTAAGAGGCTACAGAAGTAAGTAACTTGCATACAATACAATGGGTGCAAATGTATATAAATGTGCAACTATTGTTAATTCAAGTACCTTAGCCATTAATAATTTAATTGCACAGCAAAGATACAAACATATACTGTATGTGGACCATTTTTGTTCACTACCTAAAAAGTAAGCTTTCGTATTTTTCTTTTTCCTACTAATATGATCACTAAATAATAAATCTATCCATCTATATATTGGATCTCTTTCTGTTCATGGAAGAGATTGTTTTACAGTAGAAAAGCCTGCTTAAGGAGAGGGAAGTGCTTTTGCTATCTCCCTCTTACTGCTGCAAGCTTTCTGCCATGCTATTTGAGAGCCCTTCCTCCCTAAAAGATGTCCTTTTCATTACAGGGGATTGGAATACTAAAGTAGGAAGTCAAAAGATAGTCAGAATAACAGGCAAGTTTGGCCTTGGAGTACAGAATGAAGCAGGGCAGAGATTAATGGAATTTTGTCAAGAGAACAAGCTGATCATAATAAATATGTTTTTCCAATAACCCAAGAGGCTACTCTACACATGGACATCACCAGATGGTCAATACCGAAATCAGATTAGTTATATTCTTTGCAGACAAAGATGGAGGAACTTTATACAGTCAGTAAAAACAAGACCTGGAAATGACTGTGGCTCAGATCATGAGCTTATTGCAAAATTCAGCCTTAAATTGAAGAAAATAGGGAAAACCACTAGGCATTTCATGTATGGCCTCAATGATATACCTTACAAATATATAGTAGAGGTGAGGAATAGATTTAAGGGATTAGATATGGTG
>JANHZU010002358.1:185450-197066 GCA_032468055.1 Acrochordus granulatus | reverse complement strand
GGGGCCTGGCGTAATGCAGTCCATGGGGTCGCGAAGAGTCAGACACGACTGCGCGACTGAACAACAACAACAACAATCTTGCAAGTCCACTGAGAGCTGCTGTACTGGAATCAAATTCCTTGTGAGTCTAATCATGCTCAGCCAATAAAGTATCTGAATCTGAATCTCTACCAGCTGTAAACTTGAAAACATCTTCAAGAGAAATTAAAAAAAAATCTCAACTCGAACAGCAATCAAGAAATCTTTAGAAAAGAACATTCGCGGCTTAAAATTGAACGGTGGAGTCCTTGGTGTTCTCTGAGTCTGGCTGTTTTTTTTTTGTTTGTTTGTTTGTTTGCAGATGTTTCATTACCCAACTCGGTTACCTCATCAGTAGCCTCATGTAGTTACTATATGTACCGCATTGATGATATAGCTATAGAAAAGACACTCTGGTTGAACTGTGGAGTCCTTGGTGTTGTCTGAGCTTGGTTGTTTTCTTGCAGACATTTCATTACCCAACTAGGTAACATCATGGATAATGAAATTCTGCAAGCAAACAATCATGCTCAGAGAGCACCAAGACTCTAGAAGAATGTTTTTCCCACAAGGGAGAAAAACTTGTGAGAAATATTAAAGCAAGAGATTGCCAGAACATGGCTTTCAACACTTCATCGGTCTTCATTTGTCTCCATAAGTTCAAGTGGGATTGTTCTGTAAGTAATCTAGGCATGGATGGCATTGTGTCACTTGGACACTTGGAAAGAAAAAGGACTCTGATTGAGCAGATGTTGATGCAATCTTGTGGGAGACTGAGAGTGGAGTGATCTTGTTGTTCAGATGCTAAATTGTGTCCTACTCACTGCAATCCCATGGACCTCAGTATACCAGGCCTCCCTGACCTCCACTGTTTCCTGGAGCTAACCCAAACCTATGTCCACCATGTTGATGATGCTATCTATCCATCTCACCCTCTTCCATCCCCTTCTCCTTTTGCCTTCCATCTTTCCCAGCATCAGGTCTTCTCCAATGAGTCCTCTCTTCGCATTGGGTGGCCAAAGGATCTAAGCTTCAGCTTCCGTATCCGTACTTCCCCTTCTACAGAAATAAGCTAGGAATAACAACTTCCACCTTGGTCCCAGTTATCACGCTGGCAGAACAGTTCCACGTTTTCTACATGAAGCCATTAGGACCCCGGATCATAACTGAAACTCCCTTCCTTTTGGCAGCCATTTTAGCTTGAGCAATTCCATCATGACTTTTGACAAAACCATTTTTTGAAAGCCAGCGAAAGGAGAGGAATAATGATTAAAAACTTCAATTCACAAAGTGACTTTTATTTTGATAATAAATAACATCCGAGTCACATTGCAAAATGAGGCCCTTCATCATACGCTGCCACGTTATCTGTCAAAATATGGACAGGGGAAAAATGATCTCTCATAAATAAAAGGTAACTTTCCATTTTTTGCCATGCAAGAGATGGGACCAAGAGGGCGGGCAGCATCTTTCATCACTGTTTTGAGATACAAATCTTTGGCATGGGAGGGGAAAAAAATCCTATTCCCCATCTTGGTTTCTTTTTCTACTGCTGCATCAAGCACATACTAATTTGCACATAATTATTATCTTGCGCTCTCTGCAAATGCTGAGGTGGAAATAGCATCAAGATTATAATTATTAATCGAGAGTTTCAGTGATGCTGGGTGGGGTCTTCAAATGTGCAGTGAGAAAGTAGCAGACCGATAAAATTGAGTTGAGAAGTTACTTTGGAGATCGAGTGAGAAATGTAGATAAGGCCTTATTTGTTGGAATTAAGATAAGGGGGAGAATTTCTCTGAATTTCTCCAGAGAAAGGAGACATTTCCCTAATATTTTCCAACACTTCCTTCATCATGGGAAGAAAACTGAGACTCAGTTTCCCCCTGGTGTCACCTCTGTGAAGCTAATGGAAGTATAGCAAAGGAGAGAGGCTTGGATAGAGGAATAGATGGAACAGATAGAACATACAGAGACAGAGAGAGAGGGAAAGAGAAGAAAGAGAGGATAGTTATTTATTTATTTATCCATTCATTTTTTAAACAAATTTATATAGCTGCCCAACCCACATATGGTTTAAAATTTAAAAATCCACATCATCATCATCTAAAAAAACCACCCCATGGTATCAACAATACAATCAAATCAGCCTCTTAATTGGCTCCGTCTCCATTTGTGGTCCCCAGGCCTGCCGACAAAGCCATGCTTTTAGGGTCTTTCAGAAAATCAATAGGGTGGAGGCTAGCAGTAATTTTGGGGGAAGAAGTTCCATAAAGAAGGGGGTCATCACCAAGAAGGTCCTTTTTTGTGTGTCCTTAATCGATGGGACCTGTAATATGCCTTGCCTCCCCACCCTACTGGGCTGGATGAATGTAATAAGGCAAAGGCAGTCTTCCAAATGAGTATAAGATCTTCCACCAGATCTTTCTCCAAAATTATTTTTTTCCTTTGAAAGAAGTTGGAGAAGCAAAGTATCTTTCATCAACCTGGAATGGCAGTGATAGAAAGGAAAGTATGAAAGTTTATCTGCTCTCAGGAAAATACCTTTCCTGGCATCTCCTTGCATTAGGACAGGCCAGACCATTTGGTGAGGTTGTTCAGCCAACTTCTCGTGAAGCCTTTTGACTGTCCTCAATTTCAGATCTTCTTCATTCATTTCTTACCTTCATGACTTCATTTCAGGGAAAATGTTGTTCTGCTGAAATGCCCTAGTTTGCTTTCTCAAACTAAAAGGTGGAGTCCTACATTCTTTCTCTCTCTTAATTTTACTAAGTAATTTTTCAGCAAGTATGGCTTTTCTTTATGGAGTTGCCTATTAGTTCTTTGCCTTAAAATAATGCACTGAACACAATGTGACATACTTCTGAGATTTGCTCTCAGGTAAGTCTATATGGCACACAGTGAAAGGAAGTTTTCTAAAGGGGATGGCACTGTTTAATCAGTTTATTCATTTATTACTGGATTATAAGGTTCCCAGGATGGCACATGATGATATCAGTAGGATGAGGAGAAAACATTTATTTGGTAAAATAAATTGGCAGGTAAATTTAGCCCCATCTCTCTACTGATATTCACATGAAGTGGAAAGTAGGATATTTTTATTTGTTTTTCTTTAACTGGATGGATTTTTTTTTTGCTGAAAATAGACATGTTACTCTATCATAGGCTATATACGCTTATTTTATAAATTAATTCTTAAAATTTGAAGAAAGGAACATGGAGGTAGGGAAAAACTTCATCTTTTTTTTTTTGTGGGGGATGAAATCTTGAGTCACTAAAACATGGATATGGGGTCCATATATGGCCATGGGAGTCATACTTTACCTTGATTCATTATGAGAGAAATCACTGGTGTCTTGATAGAAAATGTATGTTTCATAAATAAATCTCATTTAAAGATTTAATCTCTTTATGCAGTATGAGCAGGCTTCAAGATCTGAACTTGTATTCATATTCAACTCGTATTAATAATAAGAATTTTTGGTTTACTTTATTTTGCAAACAACTAAGTCATTAATCAGCCATTGTTGCTAAAATATTATAGAATATTAAAATAAAAATCGATCTTCTCACCTAGAAAAGAAAATGGTGCAATTACCAGGTTCATCGTAACCACCAACCTGATTCCTTCTGTCCAGAAGAAAGTTGTGTGCTCGTCAGCAAAAATGAAGAAATTATACCAATTAACTACAGTCCTGTATAAAAGTATTTGTCCCCTTTTGGGTTTTTAGAAGTTTTATATATCTTTGCTACTGGAATTGTAATTTTTTTCATGTTGACATAGCACATGCTGGATTATTCTTTTACCAGCTAAGTGAAGAAGCTCCAGATTTTTATTTATCCATTCAGACTCCCTTTGGATATCAACAGAACCCATATGAAGTTCTTTCTATTTTTTTATAAAGATTTCATTGTTTTCCAATAATATAAAATACAACAAACATACACTAAAACAATAAAATACGAAACAATATACAAGGTACAGTATAATGAAATAGGAAATACAAATGCAAAGCAACTAATTAAACCAAAAAAGAAAAGGAAAAAAACCTCTCCCATACATTAGTCCCATCTCAATTCCCTACAGATATTTTTCCATAGATCAATGCAAAGAAAAGAAATGTGTCCCCTCTCTCAATCTAATCAAATTAATATAAAATTTTAGGGGCCAGGAGATCGGCCCGCATAACACCTTTGTTCCGCGAGCTGCACTGGTTACTGGTTTGCTTCCGGGTACAGTTCAAGGTGCTAACATTGACCTTCAAAGCCCTCCATGGCATGGACCAGGCTATCTGAGGAACCGTGTCACCCCAATGGGGAGTTCCCGAAGCAGCTGAGGAGTCCTTCTCCGGTTCCCGTCAGTCAAGGAACTTCGGCTGGCGGGGTCTAGGAGAAGAGCCTTCTCTGCTGTGGCTCCTGCCCTATGGAACATCTTCCCCCTCGAGCTGAGGGCTGCCCCCTCCCTGATGGCCTTGCGGAAGGGCCTTAAGACCTGGCTCTGTGAGATGGCCTGGGGCTCTGGGTGGGGGGTTCATTATCATCTTGGAGGTGGCTGGTGGATCCCTAGCCATCCTCACCCCACTTTTTATATTCTACATCTTTTGCCAACCTCGCTAGTCTGCCAGGTTTTTTATTTTGTTTTTATGGAGGGTTTATTTTTATTGTCTTTAATATATTGTTTTTTTTATTTTAGTCTTCAGATTTCAGCGGCATATAAATTTAATAAATAAATAAAACTCTGTGCGCCTTGGCATATAATCATGCTCGCCATTGAATAGCAAGATAAACACCAAGAATTAAATATAGTGTTACAAGATGCAAAGGAAAGGGGAATATTGGGTTTATCAAATTTAACATTATATTTTGCTGCTAGTTGTTTGGTCTGAATGTATGAATAGAAGTTGCTGAGTAATAAGTGAGTTTTACATATAAATCAGAAAATATGTGGTTAAAAGTATTGAAATTTACATTGTTCTATAAAAGAGAATTTTTTACAAAATTATGTATTGTTGGTACAGGATGCCAGAGAAATGCTACAGATTGAATCAGGCAGTTCAAATGCACAGTATGTTGCAAATGTGAACAACTTAAAGGAATATTTTATCATGCTTGGTGGAAATGTAAAAAAGCTTAAACAATTGCATCCAAATACATACTTTGATATGGAGGATTTTAAAGATTAATGTTCAATTGAAACCAGAGCTTTTCCTTTTAGGATTAATGGATAAACGGTTACAAAAAAGCCTTGAAATATTATTTCAATGCATGACCTCAGCAACAAGATTATTGTATGCACAGAGATGGAAAGATCTGTTATCACTCACTATGGAGTTATGGTTTGTGAAGCTGGCAGATGGTGCTGAAATGGATAAGGTAACTTATTTGATTAGGAAAAAAGACATTGTCTACGTTTATTGCTGACTGAAAGCCTCTTATGCACTATTTTTGCATAAAAATAAAAAAATGAACTTTTGGCTTATGGTTTTCATAATTAGGATAGATTCTAAAAAGAAGTTTAATGTATGTAGAGAGAGGTCAAAATATATTTGTACTTTACAAATGAAAAACATTGGAAGTAATTTCTTTGTACATTTTTTCTTTCTTTTCTATTTTTCTTTAACTTTTCCCCTTTTCTTACACTTTTTGCTTTCTTTCTGATAGAAATTACATTTTAAAACTGCTTTATTTGTACGCTTCCTCTGACATTTCTATGTATAACTTTATCTTCAAGCAAACTGGTATCTAAGCATTATACTATCAGTGACTACCAGCTTCTACTTTCTCTAAAAATCTACATGTCATTCCATTCCAGATTTATTTTTGGCCACTGTCAGAACAACATGTTTAAAATCTATTCCTGTCTTTAAGAAACGTTTGCTATAATTTTCTCTGGTAAGAGTAATATAAAAAGTCTTAATAGAACTGAATTTTTTTTGTTAATTATAGTTATACGCATCCCAGCATCCTGGAATGTACCACACAACTGATAATTACTTTAACCTGTATTATGTAGAGTTAAAAGTGTTTTTCTAGACCTCACTATTCTAGATGAGGGTTGATACAAAGCCTGATCCACAAAAACATAATGATTTTGTAGAATTTCACTGTCTGAGCTCTAATGCATGTTGTAAATATGATTTTTTGAACAGTTTTAAGTTTCCCCATTGTCAGGAGTTCCTTACCAAACTTGTGGGCTATGGGAATATTTACAAGTATTCCTCTACAGATGCTCATGTTCAATATGGAAAAATTGGTTAAGACGCGGAATAGGGAGGAAACTGCAGTCAAAGGTAGAGCTCAGACATGCTTTTTATGTGCCCCAATTTCTCAGCCAACTTTTGCATATTAAGAATGAAATATGTTTTGAATGGATGGTTGGCTATGATCCCTAGATGTACTTAGCTGAGGTGCAGACACGACTAGTAAGTCACAGAAACACTTAAATCCAGGGAGTAAGGGCATCTTTGGGGAGTGTTCAAAAAATTCAAAATGGTGGCTACATGCAATCAAAGCACTGCTCCATTTTTATGTGCATTGCACATGATACATACAGAAAAGGATGGGGCTTTGTGCTGCTGTAGCCACCATCGTGACTTTTTTTTTATTCCTCAACCCCCAAGATGTCCCTGCCTGTCAGTGGTAACTCTTGGCCTGTTTGGGTTAGGATGATGAAACAGCCATTTCATGTGAGCAGGCTAATCCAGTCAAAAGTGAGACAGCTGACCCTGCTTAGTTTGTTTTTTAAAAAAAGTTGAGACCACACAGCAATTGGTTCTCCATTATACAGAGCACTGCCAGAGTCCTGGAAGCTGTAGAGAAAGATATCCTAAAACTGACTGGATGCAGGGGTCAACCAGACTACTGCTACCCCTATCAGGTTGCCTGCCGGTCCTCCATCAGGAAGCACTTGCCCACTTGTCCTGACTCAGATGAAGAAAAACCTTCGCACCCATTCCCAATAACAATACTCCAAACACTGCTATTTAACAGTGCTGTTGGTATGCTTGGCATGAATCATGGCAAGGTCTCTGACGTCTGCTTCAATCTTTTTTTGGGGGAGAGCTCTGCCAGTCCTGTTTCATACTGTGTAATCTCTTGTCTCCCTGTCTCTGCCATTTTGTGGTTGCTTTATGTACCCCATGGGGATTGTTATAGAAGGGCTGATTTTCTCTCTCATTAAAGGTCTTGTTTCCCTCTATTGGAGTGTGAGGTTTCCCCTTTGATCAACCATTTTAGAAAGATTGACCTTATAGTCAAGGTGGTGGGTGTGAGAATGGGACCTTTCAGAATTCCTTCTGATGTTTTCCCTCTTCTGAAGACATTAGGGCTGGGTAGGCAGTGACAAAGTGGATAATGTGTAATGAGTTCAAGAGAAGGGGCTTGCTGGAAGTAGAAGAGAAAGTCTCCTGCAGTCAGAGTTGCCAAACTGTTGAACCTCCTTATGATCATATGTCACCACTTTAGAAAAGTAGACTGTCTTTGCACTTTAGAAGAATGACATGAAAACTCAGAAACCTGGTTTGTTATTTTTTAACTCTCAGTATCTTAATTTGCTTCAACATTTATAGGAATTGCAAAACTGGAGCAAGATGTTCTGTCAATTAAAGCAAGGCAAATTTACATTTGTCCCAGGAGTCATGCAAAAGGCCAGGTCTATGATTGCCTGCCAGAGAAAGCAATCTTTGTTTATAAATTTCTAAATTGAATTGCTCTTATTTTTTGATTAGAAATGTGATCTGTCCTGGTTCTGCAGAGAAAGTCAAACCTCCTATATCCTTTGTGAGGTTTTTTTTCACAGCACCATTACTATCATATCACTGTCAATTTTTTTGGAGACTGTACTTTTTATGCAAAATCAAATTGCATGTTTGAGCCTCACGAGATTCCACATTAAAATGCAATCACTAGTTCTTGAAACAGCAGAAAAGTAGGTCAACATAAAATTTGTTGTTCTAATGGCTGAACCTATTCTGCTTCATAACAATGAGGGAGTAGTGTTGTTTCTATAATTTTAATATGGGAAAATATGGCAAATCCCCTTAGTTTCATATTTAATCCTACCAAGCATCACTTGCTGGTTGGAAAAGTATCCACCAGTCACCCCCTGCTATTTCACTTTACATGCGTGACCTGTCAGCCAAGCTATTTTGGATGGGGTTTAGTACTCTTTCAAAAGAGAAAAAGATCCATGTTGAGAAGCACTCTCACTGACAGGTCACAGGAGGAGAGTCTCATGCCTGTAAGCTGTCGGGTGGATCAAAGAGCCAGTTGTTGCTGTGACTAAATAGGGGCTGGGCAGACAGGGTGACACAGGAGGAACCAACAATAATGACTGATTTCCATTCTCTGTTGCAAAGGAACTGCAGACAGTGTTTAAAGTAGCCTGTGGAATAGGCAAGATGCCACTGCTTGCCCACTAACATACAGGTAGTCCTCAGTTAATCACAGTAATTGGGACCTGGAACTTATTGCTGAGCAGTGCATTCATTAAGTGTAATATATGTGACCGTGCTAATTTATAAAAGCAGCTTCTGCAGTTCCAGTTGCAGCTGTTAAACACATTCCATGTGGTCATTAAGTGCAGCATCATGTGACTGCCATGTGTGACCTCTTACTGGCTTCCCCATTGACTTTGTAAGGAGCCAGCAATGAAGGTCACAAATAGTAATCATGTGACCAAAGAATAAAGCAAATGTCGTAATTGCAAGCTGGTTGCCAAGTGCTCGAATTACATCCATGGGGATGCTGCAATGGCTGCAATTTCAAGGATGAGCTGCAAGTTTCCTTGTTCAGTGCTGCTATAAGTATTAATGGTCCCTGAACAAATGGGCAGTAAGTGAGGACTACCTGTAATAGAAAAAGTGAAAAATACAGTCATGAGAAATGTCTCCTTGACAGAAACATCTCTAAAGGTGGCAGCCATTTTTGTAATAAAAGTCCAGTTGCCTTTTTAAGGAAGTTTGCAGTTTTTGCTACAAATCATGACCTGGATTAATGAGAATATTCATAGGCATCTAATGGTGGCAGAATCAGTAACATAGAGCTGGCAGAACCTGACTCTCTTGATTTAAATTAAACTTCGTAAAGCACAGAATTACAGTTCAAGAGAAAGCAACAAATATTTCTTAAAGAGTGTCAGACCCATATTTAAACAACAGGTGAACCATTTTTCAGTTCTAAACTGATTTAGAAAAATAACACAATGTAAGTGCTGAGAAGCCTTCGCAATACACTGATCAAGTAGATGCCTCTGTGAAAGCCAAGGTAAAAGTGATCAAAAATGTCAACTACCCATCATCAGAGAATTATCTGACGAACTCAACAAACAAGGATCAGAATAAGAAATACTGGTTGAATAATTTTACTAAGTAATAAAAAGTCTAAAAATATAGCGTGAACATGATCCCTACTACCACTTCAGAATATTTTTAATGTGGTTCCCAGAGACTTCTACTTAGAGCTCATCATGCCTCTTGTTCCTCCTGACTTATTAATTAATTGCTTTGATCACATTGTAAGTCTTGATACTGAAGAAGTGTAGGATAATTTTAAAGGATTTGCAAACTTCCTGTCATGCAGTACGGGGGGATAGCAGATAGTATACCCACACGATAAGTAAAGGAAAACATGGTAAAGCACTTCCAATCAAGCTTTTTAGCACCTGTATACATGAAGTCTTCTTGGCAGAATGAGAATTGGAAGTCTTTAGTGATGCCCCATTCAAATACTAAACAAGACTGACCCTATGGAGGCCAGTAAAGATAGGCTAATTCTACTACCTGCTGATGATATATAGAAAACAATCTTCTATAAACTGGTGTTGAGGATCTAGCCGTGTCCTAAGTAGTTCCTGTTTTGTAAAAGATCCCAACTCCCATCACCCCAGCATCTATTTTATTGAGAGTGCCCACAATATGCTTTAAAAATTCCAAATGGGCCATCTGGTCCCCAAAAAGTTGAGGGTTCATGGTTTTCACGATAGTATAGGCACAACTGTACCACTTACTTCATTCTGCTGGCAGCTGAGCATGCAGAGTTAATAAGAATTCTTCAGTATGATAAATATGTTTTAAATCCACAAATAAATGCATATTTTGTATATTTACATTCAAAGTCTAAAGTGGTACTTGAATGGCAATTTCCTGAAAATAAATTCCCACCTAAAGAACAAACAAACCATTCATATTTCTTATCTTTCTCAACTTTTAATAAACAGTATGAAACATGCTAACAATTTCAGAAGTGCTCCCTTAACATATTTTCATAACACTGTACAACTAATTCTTAATTGCTTACAAAGACTTTGGACTTTACAATAGAGATGCAGTTTAGATTAACTGAGTGGATGGGTAAAGATCAG
Source organism: Acrochordus granulatus (assembly GCA_032468055.1). Lineage (NCBI taxonomy): Eukaryota > Metazoa > Chordata > Lepidosauria > Squamata > Acrochordidae > Acrochordus > Acrochordus granulatus. Next base: position 186,688 of record JANHZU010002358.1, on the reverse strand, counting down.
CATTTTTTATATTTGTTTAGGTTATTTGCCTGAAATATGTCAAAGAAATCTGTCCTGCACAAAGCAGCGAACATAATCATATTTTTTGATGAAAAGTTGAACATTAGTAGACAATGAAAACTACACAAATTCAGAGAGGTGAAACAACTTAAAAAGCAGATCCATATTCATCTCAAAGTACAACAAAATGACTATTGCAATAACACTGAAGAAACACTTGAATAAGCTGCACAATGTTGAGAATCCTGCAGGCTCTACAGCACATTATACCATCTCAGAAGGAAATTTCAATGCATAAATGACAATACCAGAAAAGCAGATGGCACTTTTGTGTGCTCTGGAATTAAATGATTGAGTTATTGGGTTGAATATTTCAAACTCCTTTATAACCACCCTGTTCCAGAAAACGCTGCAGTAGAACCATCAACTCTTGATGGGTCAGATGGAACCAGTGAAAAATGTGAACCCAGAATCATTGAAATAAAAGGTGTCATCTATCAATTAAAAAGAGAGAAACCTGCTGGAGCTGATGAAATTATTGCATAAGTACTAAAGGCTGGTGGTGATATGCTAATTTGCTGGCTTCACTTGTTCCGTCAAATGATATGGCAGTTCATGTAGTTCAGTAACGCAGTCATGTCCAACTCTTCGCGACCTCACAGACTGTAGCACACCAGGCCTCCCTGTCCTGCACTGCCTCCCAGAGTCTGCCCAGGCCCATGCCCATCACACTTACTATGCTATCTAACCATCTCATCTTCTGCCATCCCCTTCTCCTTTTGCCTTCAATCTTTCCCAGCATCACAGTCTTTTCTGATGAGTCCTCTTTTCGCACTATGTGGCCAAAGTATTGGATATTCAGCTTCAGTATCTGTCCTTCAAATGAGCAATCAGGGTTGATTTCATGTTGGATTGACTAGTTTAATCTCCTTGCAGTCCAAGGGACTCTTTAACAGTCTTCTTCAGTACCACAATTCAAAAGCATCAATTCTTCAATGCTTAGCCTTCCTTATGGTCCAACTCTCACAGTTGTACATTACTATTGGGAATACCATAGCTTTGTCTATATGGACTCTTGTAAGCAAGGTGATGTCTCCACTTTTTAATATGCTGTCTGGGTTTGCCATAGCTTTCCTCCCAAGGAGCGTCTTTTGATTTCACGGCTGCAGTCACCATCTGCAGTGATCTTGGAGCCCAAGAAAGTAAAATCTTCCACTGCTTCCATTTCTTCCCCTTCT
>JANHZU010002358.1:138041-151241 GCA_032468055.1 Acrochordus granulatus | reverse complement strand
TGTATTGTTTTTATTGTTGTTAGCCGCCGAGAGTCTTCGGATTTCGGTGGCATACAAATTTAATAAATAAATAAATTACAAGATATAGTACATCTTGATCTCTACTTGATTACAAGATAGAGTACATCTTGCTCTCTACTTCATCTTTCCATCTTTTTAAAAGTTTGTACAGGTATGATAAGTCCATTTCTGTAATTATGAGGAAGCTAGGATTTGGGGTTTCAGCAGGTGGCAGTATCTGGTTGATCAAAATTAGGCCTGGTTAATACTTTGATGTATGATCACCAGGGCAATAGTCTAGACTGAGAAGTTGTAAAATGAAATGACAAACCACTTTCTTGTTGTTGGAAAGTAAAGTGCATGGTTGGTTAATAGATACCAGGAATTGAGCCTGGTTGTTGGTATCTTTACTTAATTTGTGATTCAGATCCCCAGATAAGTCAAAGCACTTATCTCTCCTTTTTTTCTTGTTTAGCTAACCTCAAAAAGCTAAGCAGGCTTGGACATGGTTTAGTGATTGGACAGGAGATTACTAGAAAGCCCAGGGTTTGTTGGTTAGATTGTGAACATTACATGTTAGTAATATAGAAAGAAGAGGGGGAAGAGAACTGTTGGATGCTATACAACTTATATAATGCATTATGGCCATTTTAGTCTCTTCCTCACCACTTCAGCAAGATTTAGACAAGGATTTAAAACAACACAGGCCGTTGCCATTTCATGTTATAACATACTTTTGGTAGCATCTAAAAGGCATTCTGTCACTTGAGATATCTGTATATCACTAAACTCTCATTTCTGTCACCTTTAAGTAGGTGAAGTAGTGCACCATAGGACAACACTTTTTGAACCAAGATAGTCCAAATAGGCTAACTTACAAAATGCATCTAAAATCCAGGTCCCACAATTCCCAAGGGAATGGAATTTGGCAAAACTGTAGTTGCTTTAAGATGCTACTGCATTAGGCTGGTTCTGTGGTTACATGATCCTCATTTTCAACATTCCATAACAATTTCCCAGCCACTCTCGCAATTCCTCACTCCTTCCGCCATCCAGCAGCAGCCACTTATCTGCCTGTTGAGAAGGAAAGGAAGGGAGGAAGGAAGAAACCCTTGTGAACCTTTCCCAGTCTATGCTACCTCCCTGATCTGTTTTCCCCACACACACTTTCCCTGAACTACACAACACCCCTCCCCCACTCCCAAACACCTCTAGGAACCCTTCCTGACCCACACTGCCCCTGAACACCATAACCCCCACCTAATCTTCTTGACCCATGCTGCCCCAGGCACATCCTCCTTGACCCACAAAGTAGTTCTCATGCATCCCATGCATCCTTCCCAATGTACATTGATTATCCATTTATCTGCACACCCATGCATACCCAAGCATCCTTCCCAATCCAAGCAAGACCTCTCTCTCTCACACACACATTTCTTGACCTGCACCTCTGAATACCCCCTTGATCCTTTCGCCTCCTGTCAGCAGCCATTTACCTACCTGCTTGCCTTGGACTTGCAACTTCTGCTGGCTTCCCCACTGACTTTTCCCTACAAGTTTCCCACAAGCAATGTAAATGAGTCTGTTTCTCTATTTAGGTAAGGAAATATCCCTGAAACTATGACCGACTATTACACAGTTGTTTAATAAATAAAGATAAGTTATATTAAATGATTTCTAGTTATGCATCAAATTATGGGAGAAAATACTTATATAATTTATCACATAATTTGAAGCCTAATTAAACTCTGTCATTTTTTGAAATATTAACTGCAACTTTATTCAAGGTCTGGTATTCAGTCTCTAGCATTTGATTTTCTCCCCATTCTTTGCCCTTTTGCTCAAGAGAGGTTGGAGAGCTGCTAACTATGCATGCTATGAAGCACATTTTGCAGTGTGCATTTCTACACACAAAACCACCACTGAATACTGATTGTGACCACCAACAGCCAGTTAAATGTAAATTCTGTGAGAAGCCATTGTGTTTTTTTTGAAGATCAAGATGTACTTTGTTGCCTGGCAGCCTACATAAATATTTGAGACCAAGCCTCAATGATCAATATAGTGAGAGAGAGAGAGAAAGAGAGGGAATAATTTACTTTATTCTAGAAAGTTTTTCACAATTCATCCTTTCTTCTTAGTTTCCAATCTTCTTCCAAATGTTAATGGAGAACTTTACTGGAGTTTTGGTGTTCCATATTAGGACTAGGCCACAATCTACTTGCTACAGCATTTGCTACAGCATTTGATAAGCTATTTATTTATAATTTTTTTATCCCAGTCACTGTCCAAAAATCTTTTGCAGAGCAATATAGAAAGAATAAACATGAGACAATCCTGTTTACAGAATTATAATCTAAAATACATAGCATAAAAAGAACAGGAATGAAGGAAGAGGAGGAAAATGAGAGGAAAAGTATGAATTTGAATTTGGATATCAATACTTTGCTAGATAATATTTTATTGTGACAAATTGGAATAGAAAGGGAGCACTGAAGAGCAGAAGAAACCAACGTTTCTGGATTCCTTTCAGTAGTGGCAAATTGTCATTCTATTTTAGACTCTTATTTCCATTTCTGATTTTCTTGTAACAAAAGGGATAGAAGAAATAATGAGAAACCACTGGAAAGATACAAGGAAAATATAGTGTTATGAATTCTACATGCATTTTTTTTCAGCCCAGGGCAATAACAACATGATAAAAGTATTGCCTGGAAGCAACTTTTCTTTTCTGTTGTCTCCCTTTCCTGTCCTGCCACTGGAAGAAATACCTGCTGGAATGTGCCACTTTATGGAAAGAGAAGCCTCAAGAAATGTTGACTCACTGTATATATGGCACTTACCCCAACCACATGTGCAAAGGCCTGTTGCTGAGATATGGATGTATTTGCTTATGAAAAAGATCACTTGAAATGGGAAAGTTTGTCTTTATTTGTAAAGTAAGGACCATCCCAATCAACCACTTACTTTACTTGCTTACTTGCCTCACTCCCCACACCACCCAAAGAGTTTTTCTCTGCCATTGACACTTTTAGCTGAGAGCTGGTGTTTGTTTTCTAATCTCATCAGCAAAGATCAGAAAACAAAGATCAGGTGATGTAAAGATCTCTGATAACTTGGCAGGCTACTCCTACTTCTACTGACAAAACTGTGCATAAGGAAGGTAAAACCAGTTGTTTAAACTGAATCAGTCCTGATAGGAAAGGGAACAGGGGTCAGCATTTGAGAAAAGATGCCATTGACAAGAAACCTTTAACTTTCCTCTTCATGTTGCCTATTTCTGCATTATCTATCTATCTATCTATCTATCTATCTATCTATCTATCTATCTATCTATCTATCTATCTATCTATCTATCTATCTAATACAGTTTCCCATCTCATCAAAATTGACTCTGAGCAGCATAAAACAAAGCTAAAAGTCAGTAAATAACATAAAATCACTTATCATTAATTCATGAATACACCTATCATTAAAAAACTATTAAAAACTATAAAAAGGGCTGAGATGGACAGCCATATAAATATGACACATAAATATTGACAATTCACTGTTATATGCCACCCAGAGTCATGTTTTTATGAGATAGGCAGCCATATAAATACCAAACATAATTAAAAACAGAACAAAGAAGGAAATTAATTCATTAAACTTATATGTCGCCAATCTCATGGAAGCAATGCTTGGCAGCTTACAGTCCATAAAAATAAACAATATTAATAAAAAAGTTTAAAATTATTCCACAGTTTAAAATTTAACTAGATAGGGAAGAAGGGAGCAAAACGCACATGGGGAGATGAGAAAACTTTTACTCTATTAACCACCTCCACAATGACATCCCTCCTTTAGGATCCCAAACCAACTGGCAAAGCCAGGTCTTTAGGACCTTTTGGAAAGCCAAAAGGGGGGTACCAACCTCACTTTGGGGGGCAAGATGTTCCAAAGAACAGGAGCTACAGCAAAAAAGGATCTTCTCCTGGACACTACCAGCCAAAATTCTTTGACCAACGGAGTCTGCAGCATGCCTTTTCCACCATCCCTGGTGGGGTAAGCCATTCCCATTGGGGTGAGACAGCTCTGCAGGTAACCTGGACCCATGCCATGAAGGGCTTTAAAGGTTAGAACCAACACCTTGAATTGCACCTAGAAGCAAACTGGCAACCAGTGAAGCTCACAGAACAGCACCGTAACATGGGTCACCTTAGGGGCCCAAGAATTGTTCATGTAGCTGCATTCTGTGCCAGCTGTAATTCTGAATGTTCTTCAAGGGTAGCCCCTTGTAGAGCACATTGCAATAGTCCAAGTGTAAGATGACTAAGGTATGAGTGACGGAGTGCAGGCACTCCTGATCCAGGAAAGGGTGCAACTGGCACACAACATGAAGTTGTGCAAAGGCTTTCCTAGCTTGACTACCACCTGCTCTTTGAGCAGGAGTCACAAGTCAAGAAGCCCCAAGTTGCACACTGGGTCTGTCTGGGGCAGTTAAGGATGTTAAAGTCCTGAATCCTGAAGTCCCAAGTATCCAAAGCCACTTGGTCTTGCAGGGTTCAACCAAAGCCTATTGTCCCCCATTTAAACTCTCATAGCCTCCAGGCACTGAGAAAGGGCACCAGGGATGGAGATATAAAGCATACAGTCATACCTCATCCAGTGGTGACAGATGATCTCATCCAGCAGCTTCATGTAGATGTTAAAGGGAGTAGAGGAAATACTGCAGCATGCAGACCTCTCACTCTGTATTAACATCAATTGGGACTGGCCTTGGAGAAAGGAACCAAACCAGCGCAAGACTGCACTATCCAACCCCAGACCCACAGCCAACCCAAAAGGATACCATGATGGATGGTATTGAAGGCCACTGAGAGGTCAAGGAGAGCAGGATGTACTACCTCCATCCTGCTCTTGCCAGTGATCATAGACAAGTGTGACCAATGCTGTCTCTGTCCCATAACCAGGCCTGAACCCAGACTGAAAAAAATCCAGATAATCTGTTTCCTCCAGGACCCTCTGGACCTGCCATGCAACTACTTTTTCCACCAACTTCCCTTGAAAGAGGAGGTGGGAAACTGGATGAAAATTATCCAGACAGGTGGGATCCAGCAATGTTTTTTTTGAGGAGGTGGAGAACAAGGGCCCCCTTAAAAGGACCCAAAGAGGGAACATCCCCTCTTGCAGTGAAGAATTTATCACTGCTTGGATCTACCTGATAGTCACCATCTCGGAGGCCTTCACCAGCCAGGAGGGACAAGGATCAAATTGACAAGTGCATAGACAGTTCTTGGGCCCCTAGGGTGACCCATGTTATGGCGCTGTTCTGTGAGCTGTACTGGTTGCCAGTTTGCTTCTAGATGCAATTCAAGGTGTTGGTTCTCCAAGGCTGAACGAGCGACAACTTGCTCATTTCATTTCTAGTGAAACATTGTCACGTGCAACTAACTTTAGCTGCAGATTAACTAACATTTCACAAAGTGCCCAATCTGTCAGAAGCCTGTGGAAAGATAGGATCTCCTTAGGTCTGGACATTTATACAAAGAATGCCATCTCCAGGTGGAGGAGCCCTGCACCCTTCTAGGGGAAGGGGTGATATCCTGGGTTCATATGAGCTGATATTATACATAGGAAATGGTATTCAGTTATATTAAATAAATAGATAAATAAAAATATGCTTTTATAGTTAATTATATAAATATATCTAAATATAATTGTTAACTATCATGTAGTTTAATTATGTTATTCATTAAGCAGTCTGAACTATTTATAGCAATCAACATTTTTATATCCTTGTTGATATTATCATCCTAACCATGAGGTGCTAAGTATAGCATGGAATTGTATTTACTGAAAAAGAAGGATTAGTAGGTCCCAAGAAGATTTGTACTTTGGACTAGTCCAGAAGGTTAACCATATAATCTGAATAATGATCACATTAAACTAAAATGACATGTTTATTAATTCTTGTGGCTACAAAAAAAAAAAGATTGCTATGCTCCACTATGACTATAACTTTGTGTCTTATCACTATTTGCTTTAAACATATTTAAATAACGATAAATATCTACCTCTTGTTATGTATAAGATCTCTAAGAATTGATATATACAAGGAGTAAGGGGGATAACAACATGCGCTTGTTTTCTAACCTATCTCTAAATAATATCTTTTTTGAATAAAAATGAATTACAAATCTCTGGAAGATGCAGAGACTTTAGAGTCTGCAAGCTGGAAGAAAACTATTTCACATTCAGAAGCAGCCATTGTCTAAGTTCCTACGCTGAACCCCAGTATAGCTTGCATGGGACTCATTCTTTGTCATTTGTAAGGTTAGGTTTTTAGCTTAGCATATTACGCAAACTCAACTATGATTTCAGTCAACTATGTCTTAGCACAATGGGTACATCCAATCACAGAACAGTGTCTTGTATTTCTTTGTTGGTCTAAGCTGGAGCATAAAAAGGGTAGTTAAGAGTGCATTTCTGAACTAGTATTTGAGAAGGAGTTCATCTCTTACACAAGATGGACAAAGCCTGATAAAGTCGCTATAAGCCACTCCTAGAATTGTAAATGCATTTGGAATGTAAGAGAGCTAGTGCAAACAGAGATACTCCCAATTAATTGTGCCAAAATCTTTTTAAACATAAAACATAAGCACCTGCTTAAATTTCTTTAGATTATGTGCAACTTCAGTTGGATAACCTTTTGGATATGGAAAAATAGCCTAGAGTTCACTAGGCTAATGAGGCTTTATATGGCCATTTACACTGCATTTCTGGTGACCTTGCAGCACTGTTGTTATTTTCCACAAGTTTTTTATAACAGCTTGTGTAGAACATCTACTTCCATTTACATGGACCTGGGATTTCTTTGTATTCATTTTTCTTACTAGTTTTCATATTCGTTCTCACCAAATGCAGGAGTTTTATAGCATCCTCACTTGTGTACTCAGAGTTTACACTGTGGGACTTCAGTTTGTTATTTGCAAAGTATATACTTATTTCTCCTCTTAGCATTTCTTTTATGACTTGCATTTTTATTACAGTAAAGGTTACACCTCTAAGGCCAGTCTAGCTACTTGTTTTAAAACTTGTATTAGGCCTACCACTGAGGTTCCTTAGATGATTTATTTTCTTGTATTTATTCAATCTGTGCATCCACTGAAATGTTAAGCACCTTTTTCAATAGCGGTCTGGTTTCCTTTTTCTATTATTCATTTTTATTAAACTTATCAAAATTTAAAATATAAATGATAATAGAGGAAAAATGGGAAAGGGGAAAAGGAAGGAGAGAGAAGTATGGCATGGGGGAAAGAAGAAAAGAGCATTGATTTCCAACTCTTTCAGCACAGTTGAATAAAATAGTAACATTATAGCCTCAACTCTTTATTTTTGCCTAGTTAATATATACAAGCTGTTTCTATAACAACAACATAACTAATGTCACTTTTGGTGAGTGGGGCGAAGAATAAATTTAATAAATAAATAAAACCCAAAGTCATAGTTTCATTTTTTAATTTCTCAAGCAAAAAAATCAAATGGTTTCCAAGTAGAAATCAAGTTAGGTGTATTTTCTTTGAGCAAAGCAATTAATTTAGCCATCTCTGCTAGTTCCATCAGTTTTTCCAGCCACTCTTCCATTGTGGAAATTAAAGTATCTTTCCATTTTTGCACATAGAACATTCTTGCTGCTATCAACATACATAACAACAAAGTTCCAGATTTTTTCCAAGTTCTTCATTAAGCCTAAAAGAAAAGTCTGTGGTTTGATTTTTATATTCTTTCTGAGAATCTTCTGTATTAGTGTGTGAATCTTACTGCAGTATTTCTTTGCTTGATCAAAAATCCAATAAAGATGATAAAAAGTTCCTTCTTTACATTTACATTTCCAACATACATTTGAAATGCCTTTGTACAACTTTGACAATTTATCAGGTGTTAAATACCAATGGTACATCATTTTATAAACTTTCTTTTAAATTATAATTCAGTATAAATTTTAAACCCTTCATCCACATGTGCTTTCATTGTTCAAGCATTATATTATATCCAAAATTCTTTATTCATTGAATCATACAGTTCTTCATATATTTATTTTCCAATTCAGTTTCAATAATAATTTACAAACATTGGCTGTAATATGCTGGTCATTACCACATAATACAATTTCAAATTTATTTTTATGAAGTTAAATCCATAATTTTGTTTGTCTAATTTAAATCTTTCACTTGTAAATATGCAAACTAGTGATACATACATCCTTCTGACTCCAACTCGTCTTTGGACTTAAGGGTAGGTTCACCTTGGTCTAAAAATATTATTTGACCATAGGACTATCATTCTGGCCTCACAAGCTTCCTGGGGTGATACCAAAGAGGTACCTTTGAAGAGAACCTTATTTTATATTTATTCCAAACCCTTAGGAAACAATATTCTTAAAGTCAACATTCTTTTTAATCTTGTCATACCATAAGTAGGCATGCCATCGAAATCTTAATTCATGGCCTTCTAATTCAAGTAATCTCGTGTTTTGTAAAGTCACCCACTTTTTCATCCAAATCAAACAGCAGGCATCAAAATACAATTTCAAATCTGGTAAACCCAAGCCTCTTCTTTCTTTAGCATCTTGCAATAGCTTATATTTAATTCTGTTTTTTTTTCCAAATAAATTTAACAATGTCTTTTTGCCATTGTTTAAATGGAGTGTCAGTTGTCAATATTGGTAAAGTCTGAAATAAAAAAATAGCATCTTTGGTAAGACATCTTAATTACAGAGATTGTTTTGAAACAATTTAGAGTTTGTATTTGTCAATATGACCTCAAGATATTTAACCCTTTTCTCCGCTATAAACCCAACTTTCTTATCAATATTTCATGTTCCTCAAATATCATATTCTTAAGCAGCATTTTTGTTTTCTGTTTATTTATTATGAAACCTGCTAAAATTCCAAAGTCATTTAACTTCTTCATCAAGTATTCTATTCCCATTTTTGGGTCTTCAAAAGTATAACTAAATCATCAGCAAATGCTCTCAATTTATATATTTCCTCTTTGATTTTTATGCCCATTATTTTCTTGTCCTGTCTAATATCTCTGTCCAAAACTTTTGGGACAAATATAAACAACAAAGGAGATAAGGGACATCCTTGTCTTGTACTGTTTTGAATGTTTGTTTTGTTAAGTCTCTGTTAATAACAATATTCACTTACTGGGAAGTAGAGTATATATCACTTTAATCTCTTGGATAAATTCTCCCCGAAATCCATCTCTTCCAGGACTTTAAAATGAAGACCCAATTTACACTGTCAAAGGCAATAGCAGTCTGGTTTCCTTTCTGAGTGCTAGCAAAGTTTTCTATGTGTTTTTGTTGACTGAAGTACATCAAGATTTTTTTTAAATTCCATCTTCTATTAAACTGAACTGTTTTCCCTAAGTCATTTCTCTTTCACCTTGTAGAACAAATAAATCCATGTTTTATATCAGGTGGAACTTAAAAAATACAGTTTTTCTTTTCTTTTTGACATAGAGAAGGACAACATTTCAAAGTTGTGGACAAGAAATAAAAAAGCAGTAATATGTTTATGGTAGGTCATCTCCCCTAATTACTGAGTCCCATTTTTTGGAACTGAACATGAAGGAAACAAAGAAATTGAATTGGGCCAATCAGTTGTGCTAATCAATTATAGCTGGTGGTGTGTTGTTTAATTATGAACATTATATGATACTATATTGCTGTGTTTTAGTGAGCTTTAGAAAGAATAGCATTGTGCCCTCCAGATGTCTTGGAGTGTAACCTGGATGACTGATTACACTGAATGGATCTTATAACAACTATAATCCAAAATCTATGGGGAGCACTAAGTTTCTTCTTTGTATGTGATTTCAAATAGCCATACAATATGTGGAAAATGTAATAGTAAAAAGCATAGGAAGGAATGAAAGGCAAAGCTGTAGCAAAGTGACAGAACTAGATATTAAAATATATCTTCCACCCAAGATTTCCTGGAAGTCTCCCAGCCAAATCCTGATGAATTCCAACGTTTCTTAACTTTTTTTTTAGTTTAGTCAAAGTCAGCTAGATGCTGCCACCAACTGTATTAGGCTATAGATAGCCTAATAAAGATGATGACTTGTGGCGATCAAGTCAGGAAAGAGAAGTTCTGTCCAGATCAGATTGTCTGGCCATGCATCTAAAGCTATCCATTGTGTCCTACTTAATCAGCACATCCTTGGATTTTATACATGCTGGCCTGGTTCTCTGTGGAAGAGAATCCCTCTGAAAAAAACAGATACAGTCTTGTGCATCTACACATATGGCTGTCATCTGAGGCAAATGAAGCAACCATCTCAGAAAGGGATAATTAAAGATGAAGAGCAGATATGAAGAGTTAACACAAGAGACACAATCTAAAAGTTATTTTCTACTAGCCTCGCTGAGTTGAATGACATGGATCTCTTTTTCATAATTCATGTTTAGTTCAGTTAAATCTGTGCAAATTTATGATTTGATTTTACAAAATGTGCAAGACACTAAATGATGGACATGGGATAAATTATTACAACTGTAAAAATAAGAACCTCACAACTCATATATTTATAAAATTAATTTGCAGAATTCAAAACTAATTTTGAGTTATCACAGGAAATGCTTGCTTCCTGAAGAGGAGTTCAAATGCTTTTCTTCAATGTGGAGCAGCACATTTATCCAATTTCATAATTGCCTCATTCTGCACTAGGGCCAGTTCTGATCCTCCTCCATGAGTGTATACTCATGGAGGAGGATCATATATGCTAGAAAATCTAACCAGGAAAAATGTTAATATAATGGAACTCCAGATTAAATCAATTGTGGACAATTCAAATCTCTGAGGGTGCATTCGATCATTGGCCTAATTTTTTGCAGACCTCAGCATAATTTCTTAAAAGGAGTGACCAGTCCTCTGAGTAAGGAGAAGAAAAAAGAAAAGAGAGAGAAAGAGACTGGAGACACAGAGACTAGGTTTACACAGTGCACTGGACTATAATGTTGTTTATTGGGTTTCAGTTTATCATGCGTACTGCTGAATAACTTTGTTTATTTGCTATTATTTTATGCTGTTGTCTTGCAAGTATATTGACAGCTGCTTGTACCAGAGTCAAATTCCTTGTGTGTCTAACCATGCTTGGCCAATAAAGTATCTGTATCTGTAGCATGAACACATATACAAGAAGACATTGCCATTTAACTGTAAGCTCTGACTTAATGTTGGTCTTCTGCTCCAACAAATTGCTTCTGAAAAAAGTTCCTTTTACAGAAATGCAAGTGGATTTTGTATGGACCTTCTTCCAAATGCCAAGGAATATTAGTGCACCAAATTGTAATTTGACTTAAAAATAAACACAATAATAGGTCCTCCCCAAACACATCATCTTCTTCCATTGTCTCTCTGGAGTTCTGCCTTCTGCTGGCTGGGCTAATCAAGAAAAAAATGCTTTAAGTGGTTAAATGGCAACATGTCACAAGCCTGACCTCCTTGCTGCCTATTGCAGGTTGACTTCAGCAATCTCCCACAGATCCTTTCCTGTTAATAAATGATACTGAGAGACGTGCATCCCAATGGGGCAATAATATGAACTATATTTGCACCTTCCTTTCTTTTTTATATCCCCTCTGTGAAGGGTTCTTCTGGAGCTTTTCTAACAGCAGGAGCAAGGAGGACACATCATAGAAGAAAACTGGCAACAGAGTGGCTGTTCAGAACAGCTGGCAGGCATTCACTGTTCCAAATATTCGTCCCTCCCAGAGGAACATTCTATTAAAACTGGTATTGTCGGGCTTTCTATGGGAAAATTAACTTTTTAATATATTTTCATATGAATTCTCTTTTTCCTTGTTCCTTCTTGGCACAGTAGCAAACTTTCACAATCCAAATTAATTGTTTACTTGACAGCTCAGGTCACATTGGCAACTTCAGTGGGTGATGGAGAAAAGATACTGTACCTGAAGTGTCTTGCTGGTTCTAAGAACTGTATGCTAGGAAAGACATAGAAGCATGGATCACCTCTCCATCTGCTTTCCCAGCCTGAATCCTGTCAAAAAGATGTGCTATATAATTTCCCAGAAGGTTCTTAGTATAGGGATCTGCCTCACATGACATGTATTAAAACACTAGAGAAAGTTAGGTTTGCCAACATAGTTTGTAGTTGAAACTCCTGGCCCTTTAAATGTGAGGGAGCTGTATGTAGGTTAACAGGTTACAGGTTGCCTCTCCATGTTTGAGCACTCTGCAACAGGCTCTGCTACATTTCCATACTAGTATAAAATTAATATTACTTAATGGAGGGGGACTTACGGAGGGGAATCAGGGCTGGCTCTGGTGCAGAATATTATCATACAAATATATTCATACAGCAAAAATGTGTAGCGAGATCTTTATAACCTAGAATTACACCAGAGATCTCCAATTCACAGTTGGCTATATTTCACTGGAAAATTCAACTGGATTAATTAAGAAATCCTTGAAAAACATTCACCAGCTGTTATCACCACCTGGATGGAAATGAAGAGATTTTTTTGGCAGTGCTATCAGGGATATGCTCTCCTTCTTGCCTACTTCCTTCCTCACAACCCCGCAAGCTAATCAAGAGCAGATTATTCAAACTTCTTTCAGAAGGGAAGATTCCTGACTATGGAAGGGTGAAGGTTTTTTTGCAAGCTAATATTCCAGCATTGCAACAGCAAACAGATTGCTTATTTCTCTTTTAGAAATACTGTATATCACAGTACAGTGACCCCAATCAAATTTTCTTAAGGATGGTTCTGGCAGCATAGCATCACACTAACTCGGGTCACCATTTGGAGACAATGGAACCCAACCCATTTTTTCCACAAAGTGCCTGATATCCCATGAATTCTTGTATCTGGAATTCCTAGGATAACATTTTATTGAAGGAGTGGTACTGCTTACTCTTGAACTTGGTTTCCTTGCAAGTAATGGCAGAGTTCTTCATCCTGGTCACAGCTGTGGTTGCCTCGTCCTGGAAAGCCACAACTACCTGTTCCTGCTGTTAAAGGATTTTTTTTAGGACTTTGAGGGAGAAGGAGTCAGGGACGCAGTCAGTTTAGGATGCTCTTTTGAACATGTAGGAATTTTATCAATTACAGTGGTGCCTTACAGGACGAGTAACTCACAAGGCGAGAAACCCGCAGGACGAGCAAAAAATTTAATCAGA
>JANHZU010002358.1:38284-53677 GCA_032468055.1 Acrochordus granulatus | reverse complement strand
AGAAATGGAGTAGCCATCATAGTCAATAAAAGAGTGGGAAAAGCAGTTCTGGGATACCCGTCCCCGCCTGAGCGGGCGGAGACGGGGCTTGCCATCGGCCGTGCTTATGTAACCGAACCGGCTCACGGAAAGGCTAAGCCCTGAGGAGCCCTGCGGCCCGCGACGTCGCGGGAACAAGCCCCGGCCTCCTCCCGGTTAAAACCGTCCGCCGTCGCCCAGGCCGGCCCCAGGCGCGCGTCCCTCCCTCCCGCCGGGGCAGCGACGTCGCTTCCCGCTCCCCGCCATCCGCGGCCCCAGGGACCGGAGAGAAGGGCGCCTGCGGGCGTTTTCCCAGTCGGGCTGGCGATGCCGGTTGATGCGGTCGCCGCTCCCGCCCCAGGCGCCGTGGAGAGCGGTTTCCTTCAGGGGCGGCGGCTCGGAAAGCCGGCAGAAAGCGCGTCTTTCGAGATCCGGCGTGAATACGCCCGCTCGATGGGGTTGCTGTTCACGGTGACGGGAGGGGAGGGGAATTCTTCACGAGAAACGCCTGTTAAAAGCAGATCCTGGCGACATCCATCTGCGGTGGTTCGGGTAAAAGGCGGCACCACCGAGTCTGGTGGAGCGCCAGGCCAGGCCGCGGCGATGACCCTGGGCCAGCCCTGCCCTCAGCGCTGGAAGAAGGGCGGGAAGGGCCCCTTCTGAAGAGCCCTCTCGCATTATGTGAAGAAGAAGACCGGATGAAGCCGTTCCAAGGAAGGGGTACAAAGGGACCGCCGACTCTCTTCAAGGAAGCTATGGCGCTGCAAGTCCCGCCGGTTTCGGGGCAGGGAGTTAAAAAGCATTAATTAATTGGACCGTGAGATGGAGACTCTTGGCCACTTTTAAAATGCTGGACTTCAATTCCCAGAATTCCCCAGCTGCTCCAATTTTGGGAGTTGAAGTCCGTGCATCTTAAAGTTGCCAACATTGAGAAACACTATCCTAGGAAATGTGTCACAAGCAATAAATGACATACACCATCTGACTTTCCATAGGCTACCCTCCGTCTACTATCAGCCAATTTTAATCCCATGCAGCAGCTGCCTGTCCCTTAAATAGTCTGATAGTTACAATCGGAGCAGTGCACATAAATAAAATACTCCATCACCCTCTAACACATCATTCCATAACCCATATTCTTTAAAGAAGCAAACAGTAGCCGTGCTGAATTTGAATTTGATCCTGTTGTGTGTTTCAGATTTCCCATGCTAATTTTAATCAAACAGTGGGGTGGCAAGATACGCTGAGATGGTGACCCAGTCACCTAGGGAGATTCTTGAGGTTCAAAGAGTGGCCATTATATATCCTCACCTTCAATATATTTGTTTGTGTACAATTTATGTGTACAATTTGGACTCTGCATTACTCCAATTATTCAGGCGGTTTACAATTAAAATAAGTTTTTTTAAGAAAAAAAGTACAAAAGATTAAAAAACAACTAGAAAGCAGCATATAACCCTAAAAACTAGATCTTTAATATCTTCCTGGACATCATCAGAGTTTGAACAATTCAGATCCCTGTACAAAGTACTGCGCTGTTTTAGCTGCCTACAGCTGTAATAACAACAGGTAAGAAAAAGGCTAGGAAGACTTAGCTATTTCCACAGGTCTTTGGGACAGGAAATTTAGCTCTGCTGTTGGTGTGGTTTTGATGATTGGGGTTTGTTTTTTTCTTGGGAATAAATTATTGATTGTAATTGTGGTTTTAATTTTACTATGTTGCCCAGAGTAACTTTTGTGAGATGGGCAGCTATATAAATGAAAAAGAAAGAAAAGGAAGGAAGGAAAGCAAGCTGGTTGCCCTATTCTACAGATATTATTCTCTCACTGACTACTTCACAGCTTCTGAATATATTTTTTGTGGTTGTGTATTTATCAACTACAAAATCTTATCTCTCCCAGGTAATGATGCCCTTCCAATTTTGAAATTTAAACTTCTACTATTCCTGCATCCCCTTATTCTGATCTGTATGTTAATTCCATGTACCTTCATATCCTCAAGTGTACTCTAATCCTCATGTATCCCAAAGGCATCACAAACATGATCCAGTAACTGCTGCTTTCTGTGCTGTCCTATTTATTTATTCATTGAAATTAATGGAACTTTAATTAACCTCATGAAATTAACTCTGTAAGATAATTTGAAAATTTACTCAATATAATTAGATGGATCATATCCATTCCTCTTGTTTCAAACGAGATGGGTAAAGTAAGCTGGCCCTGGAACTTAAAATTAGTTTCAGGAAGAAGTGGGGAAAATCCTTGGAGTTATTAAGATGGTTTCCTGTTTATTAGACCTTATCCTTCATTGCTTGCGAAGGCAACTCAGGAAGTGTCACACATGGTTGGGTCCATGAAGTAATTGGCTGGTCTAAGAGATGGGATAGTTCTGCTGATAAGAAGGAGGCAGTAATACATCCCCTCCTCAAGAGACCATCACTGGATCCAACCATCCTGGATGGTTTTCATCAGTTTTCAGTCTTTTCTTTTTAGGCAAGTTTGATTAGAAGATGGTCAGGTTGCAATTACATTGGATTATGGATGAGGTATTACATGGATCCTTTTTACTCCAATTTCAGGTCTGGACATAGTATAGAGAAGTCATTAGTTATGCTTGTTTATGATGGAGCTGGGTTAGAAATGATAACCTGGTCCTCCTTGATTTTTCAATAGTGTTTGATATTATTGACTATGGTATCTTTCTGGACCAGATGTAGGGATTGGGAGAGGAGCACAATGTTATGCTTCTCCTTTATCTGCAGCTTGTTTCAGATGATGTTGATAGAGGAGAGAGGTCAAGCTTGGAATTCCTCATCTGTGGGACCCATCAGGGCTTGACAATCCCTTCCTGTTTATCTACATGAGGCAGGGATGAGGGGGTCATCTGTCGGTTTAATCTCCAGAATCATCAGACACTGTTTTAACTTATGCAACAGTTCCACCTGTTCCAAGGTCAAGAAGACCTCCTCATTATGTTTTATATATCATTCCCTTTGCATGTGGACTCTTGCAACACACTCTACATGGGTTAATTCTTGAAGACCATTGAGAAACTACAGCTGGTCCAGAACACAGCAGCATCAACAATGATGGATAAGCCTTGCTATGTCTATACCACACCCCTGTCTTCTAGGGGCAATTCTAAGTGCTGATTGTCACCTATACAGCCATGCATGGCATAGGATATAGCTATTTGGGGATCTGCTCACTTTCTGCATACTCCAAGAGGGTGAACTTTCAATTAATGTTATTTAGCAGGATCCAGCAGTGGGCCACTGCACCTCCCCTTCAAACAGCTTCCACTGGAGATTTGTATATCCCTCATATCCTCAAGTGTACTCTACCACCTCCTTCACCACCACCACACACACTTTTCCTGCCTTTAAACACTCCTTAAAACATGGCTTTTCCCCCAGATTGGGATGATTTCATGGACCTCTTTAAGTTGAAGGTTGATGTGGAAGGATGATGCTGTCCCTTTAGGTGGTGGTTGTTTATATCCATTGCAATTTATATGCACTCTTATTCTTTCACATTTGCAAAGGTTCCCAGAGTTATTTTGCAGCTGAGTGGGCTACAAATCAGTTAATTAAAATGAACAAATACATTTGCACATCAGATTTAATTCTAATAGGTTTCACTATTTCACTGAGTAATCACACTACTGACCAACTTATAAGTGAAATGATAAGTGAGTCAGAATTTAACCAATTAATTGTTTAGATTCTTGGCATTTCATGCCTTTGGCTTACAGTTAAGGGAAGTATGAAAAGCTGAGTATATTTTGGATTCTTTGTTATATCTTTATGGGCCTGCTGGGTGGATGTGTTATCATCTCCCACTGGCAGGCTTCTCTGAAAAAATTTCATGCATTTCCTATGATAAGATGCCCAAGAGAATGGATGAGAATGATTGAACAATAACTGGCAGGCAAATATAAGAGTTGTTTGGGTACAATGTGATTGTTAGAAGCAGGACAGCAGATTTTAAAATAGCCACTTTTTACATGTTTTTCATCTACCTTCAGATATAATTTTTATTCATTTAACAAGACATTTATACCAAACCCTGTAGATTTTCATTATTTTAGCAAGACATTCCTTCCTTTCTTCATTTGCTTCTTCATTTTCCCTTCCTCTTGTCTTTCTTTCTCACAGTAAGTAGGGATTCAGACTAGTGTTTCAAATCTAAAATTGAAAATGATGAGGAAAAGTCACTACCAATGACAAATGTTAGGGCAATACATTCATAGGCACTAATGTTCAAGGAATTCATAGTATTTGAAATTAATATTTGACTTGACTATTGCAATGAAACTAGTCTTAGAATCAGTCTGGTCACCAAACTACTTCTTACTGATAATGTTTCTTAATATTATTAAGGTGCAGAAAATGTCAAAATTGCTTGTAACAAATACTTATGAAGTAACAAATGCCAGAGATAGAGCATTCTATTTTCATATGCTGGATTGGATGAAAATGATGAGACTCTGTGGTCCATCAGTATCTGAATTACTATTTTTTGGTACAGGAACAAGCAAAACGACTTCTGAGAAAACTAGTAAAATTTCTTAAGTCTTGTTTGCTTTAGAGATAATTTTTCAGGCCTTTTATTTTATTGTCTTTTTTGGGGAAAGGGGCTCTTGTATTTTGATGTGATGAAGGCAGGCAGGCAGGGAAGGAGGGAGGGAGGGAGGGAGGAAGGAGATCTTGGTAAGCTAAGATAAACTAAGATTTAAAAACTAATGTGTGATTTGCACATAGGATATTGAGGGCATTCATACCCTATATGCTACTATAATTAAGCTTGCAATCAAATCAACATAAATTGTTAGGATGGCGAAACCCTTGCTCACTGAAGGGAGGAGGATCTCTGCAAATACATACAAGCATGAATTCTAAAATCCATGATAATGTATAATACATTTTTAAGTATTTGGTCTGTAACTATAATTATTTAAATTTAACACTGTTCATACCTACTATACATATTTAGTATACATCATATTATGACCTGATTTCCTTTCACCGTTATTTGTGAACAAGCCATAATGACCCACTTTATATATAATACTAAGCCATAAGCTTAGTATTATATAATTAATACAGATAGTTCTCATTTAATGGTGAGAATAATTGATACAGATAGTTCTCACTTAATGGTCATTCAAAGTCTTATAGCTTGTTCCCAAAGTTATGGTAATTGTACCACCCCCTTGGTCATATGATCAAAATTTGGGCACTTGACAGATCATCTGTACTTATGATCACAGGGCTGCTTCAACCCCGACCTCCCAATTGCCCCTTTTGACCCCCTGCACTTTGTGACCCCTGCCGACCTTTCCATCTTCTTGCTCCAGCTGCTGACCAAGCATATCTAGCCTAGCCTTTGCAAAGCAGCTGCTGGCTGTACAAGGCTGTCTTCTCCAGGTAGCTCATGGCAATTTTGTTGGAGACCTGTGCAAGATGGCCTCACATGGCCAGCAGCTTCCTCATAAAAGGCCAAGGCAGAGAAGGAAGAAGGTGACAGCCAGCTGAGGTGGCAAGTGTGGCTGAGTCCAGGATGGGGCAACTGCGGTTTTGCACTGCGTTGTTGGGCTGCAGTGAGGTTTCCCAGGGTGACTGCTGCTTTATACCATGCTGCACTACTGGGCTGGGCCAGGGCGGCTGAGACTTCCAGGGGTGACAGTGGCTTTGTGTTGCAGCTCAGAGGCTCCTTGCAGCCCCAGAGCAATAGCATGTCAAGAATCCCCTGAGCTGCAGTGTGGTAAGCAGCCCTTGAGCAACACAGTTTGGTGCTGCATGCCACTCCACAAGGCAGAATGCAGGCTGCCTTTAAGGGCAGAGATGGGGGAATAGGCAGTTGCAGGGAATTGGAGGGGAGGCAGTCCCTGACCTTGGAAGAACTGAGGCGTGGGGCTGGGAGGGGCCAAGCCTAGAATGACTTGAATTGGGATGGGTCCTCAGCTAATGACCAGTTAATGATGGCAATGAGGAGTGCCAGGATTTCCATTGCTAAGTGATGCGATCATGTGACTTCGCATTTTATAAATACATTGCTTAGTGATGGAAAATTTGAACCCAATTACCATCATAATTTGAGGACTACCTGTACATACCTCATCGTAAATCAAAAACCCAAAGTATATCTTAGGACTTGTAATCCCAATCATTAATAATTAAACTGACTAGGACTTCTGAAGAAGTTCTAGATTCATGGAGCCGATGGAGTGTGATTTTGGTAATAGAAAAAATATTAGTGTATTAGAAGAGTCCAGTTTCTATTTTCCGTTTCTAATATCTGTTTTCCCATGCTTTTAGGCTTATGTTCATTTGTTATCTGTTGATTTTAGATGCCCTGAAGTCTTGACAGTGAAGAAACAAAAACATAATAATTGTATAAAACATGTCTTAGCATACTTTAGACCATGAACACTGTTTTTGTTAATTTAATTATTTTTATATATAAAAAGGTAAAGATTACCCTGCCAGTCATGACCAACTCTAGGGTGTGGTGCTCATCCCCAATTCAAAGCTGAAGAGCCAGCGTTCGTCCGAGGACGCTTCCATGGTCATGTGACCAGCATGACTAGATGCCAAAGGCACATGGACACTGTTACCTTTCCCACTGGAAGAAGTGGTACCTATAATTTTTTGTTAATTATCAGCAACATAGAAGAACAAAAAAGTAACAAAACACAGCATAAATTACATAATAAAACAGCACATAACAACAAAACAATATTTTCAACACAACACAACACAGGAAAGTAAAAAAGAGGGGGAGAGAAAGAGAAAAGGGGGGGAACCAAACCCTCACTCATATAACATTCCTGATCTTTCCATAACATACATGTTTCCTCTTACATTCTAATCTAATTAATAAGTATAACTATATGTTATATCCTTATATTACAATTCATTTTAACCATAATGTGCATGTCAGTTCTATCAAACTATAGACTACGTATATTTATGTTATAACTTTTCTTCACTTTTCACTCCTATTACACATTCTCTTTCTGTCAGCCTACTCCTTAACATATCAAGGTCTTGTTTCTAGTCATGATTTTTACAATATTTCATATAATTTTAAATTTAAATTCTTAGTCCTCTAGCCCTTCGAGAAAAATTTATTTGGTAAATTTCTTCAGCAGAAAGTCCTGTAGGGGCTTCCAAACATCCCAAAACTTCTTTGAGCTATTATCTTTCAGAGGGCTGTCAGCTTTGCCATCTCTGCCACATTGGTGAGTTTTAAAAGCCAGTCATCCACCATAGGAATCCTCTTTTCCTTCCACATATTGACATATACCAATTTTGCTGCAGATACCATATATAAAAACAACTCTCCATATTGTTTCTCAATATTATTGATATTTCAATAATATCAATATAATATTATAATATTTTTAATAATTTTGTTTCTCAAAATTCTCCATATTATTCCTAAAAGAAAAGCTTCAGGTTTCATTAGTATATTACATTTAAATTTTTTTTGCATAGCTTCAGTTATATTTAACCATTATTTTTAGCTTCTTTACATGTCCACTGCATATGATAAAACATACCTGGAAACTGGGCACATTTTCAGCATTTAAGAGAAATCCATTGTACATCTTGGTCAAGAGATAAATGCCATCTGTGCATCATTTATAAAAATTCTCTGAGACCATAATTCAAAGTAAATTTTACTCCAGTGGACCACCCATGCTCCCATTGTTCTAGAGTAACATTATAACCAAATTGTTTAGCACATTTAATCATACACTCCTTGACATATTCATCTTCAAGATTCAATTTCAGTGACATACATTTTTTCAATTAAGTGATCATCTCCAGTACACAGAATTGTTATTCAATTAACACAAAAAATGTTAATTTAATTCTGATGCCATGCTTTTCCCATGCTTTTAGGCTTAAGTTCCATTGTATCTGTTGTATTTTATTACTCTATGTTTATCATGCAGTGGAGTTTCTATCAGGTGATATTGAAAACTATAAACAAAAACATAAAGAACAAATAGCTCTGCAGAAGCTTTCCCAGAGCTTCCAGTTCTTAGCATTCAACTGCCAAACAATCTCCCCATTCTGCTCCTCTCTCTGGAAGCCAGGATTTGAAGAATAGCTGTTTTGTGGGTGCCCAAAATTATCATGGAGTGCAGCACTCTGGCGATTACTTCACCAACCTCAGTTTATTTAGCCCTGTCCTTTCCCCCTTCTCCATCATGAATCTGATAGTTTACATGAGGTTTCTAGGCAGCCATCTGGTTCATTCGTCACAGTAAACTAACATTTGCCTAATGATCTTTTGTTGAATAAATCATAGATTCATTCAGAACAAATAGTATTTTTAGGTTCTAAGTATTTATGCAAGTTTATTTTCTCGTCAGTATGTTAGAGTTTATATAAATGGTTATTTTCATTGCTTTTGTCCCCTTTTTCTGTTAGGCTTGAAGGATCAGGCTCAAACAGTTCAGTTCTGATCTAAAACTTTATTGAAGCTCTGAACAATACATTCTAAGAATGCAGGGGAACATTATATTTACTACCATCCCTATCACAATTCATTTTGTTCTTGTAAGCAATGTGCAAGGGGAATGTAGCAACCTGCTCTTAAAGAAAAGCATAGCATGTGGCACAAACTCAGTCATGGTGGTTTATGAATCAAAGTTATGCATTTTGAAGGAATCCAGTTTACTTGATATATCAGCCCAGTCCCTCTGTAATTTATTTTTAATGAAGGTTTATGATATGAATCTTATTTAAGGGAAGAGAGAATTCATTCTAGAGCATCTGGCTTCAGATGGGTTTCAGATATACTCCTACTGTCTAGAAGATAATAACAATGGCTGCAGAGCCCTGGATATACAAATTAACTGATTATTATCACATGAAGAGGAATGAATACAAGGTACTGAACAAATGAATGCAAAACTTTAAGGATCTCTGGTCAAACTGTGTGTTTCAGTAAATTCCAAAATGGATGGAAATTGTGACAACCTCAATATGATGTGAAGTTAAACACACTTGTTCTGCAAATTTAAATGCATACTCATTGCTTATGCAATGGTGCTTATGTTAGGGTTAGGCATGGAGTGAGAAGGTAAACACAACTGTTAGGTTTTCTCTCAAGGTTTTGTGAGGCTAGAAGGTTGCAAGTGTCCTGCAAGTCTTTCAAAAACCACTCTATTTAAGTTTCTTATTTCTAAACTGAAAAGGAGTGTTTTGTTCTCTGAAATGAAATCCCATACTACGAACTAGCTCTGTAAAATTAAGTACATGTACTTAATTTATGATACATATCCATATCCATAGATACATATCCATCCCCACCATGCTAATCTCTTTTGGGATAAGTAAATTATGCCAGTGCTGAAAAAGAATAGGTGGTGAGTATGTAAAAGACTAAAGATAAAAAGAAATCTAATTAGAAATCAGTTTGCACCACACCATTCACATATATTTTCCATGCTTTTCCATCTTTGTGAATCATCTTCACTTGTACCAGATCCGGACTGGGATTCATACATTGTCTTCTGTTTTCTCACCTGAGTCATGTCAACTCCATCCAAATTGGTCTTTCTTGGCTTTCCTCTTATTGTACCCTCTTTCCCTCTTCCTTTGTATATTTGTCATGTGATTCAATCACTGTTCAGTTCTCTCTGGGAACAGACCACCTCAAAGCATTTCTTTTATACTAAAGGTAAATCACAAAACAGGCATCTGGTCTGGATTTTTCTCAAGTAGAAGACGTTTCACATTTACTTGAGAAAAATCCAGTCCAGATGCCTGTTTTTTAAACTTTGTTGTGATGCAATTACCCTGGACAAGTGAGAGTCTTCACAGACTAAAGGTAAATGTTTCTCCTGCCAGTCGTGACCAACTTTAGGGGGTAGTGCTCATCTCCATTTCATAGCTGAAGAGTCAGCATTCATCCAAAAACACTTCCATGGTCATGTGGCCAGTATGACTAGATGCCAAGGCGCACAATGCTGTTACCTTCCCACCAAGGTGGTACCTATTTATCTATTTGCATGTTTTATGTGCTTTTGAACTGCTAGGTTGGCAGGGAGCTCACCCCTTTACACGGCACTTGGCTCTCGAACTCGGGCTACCAACCTTGCAGCTGATAAGCCCAGCATCTTAACCGCCTGTGCCACCATGCCCCTTAATATACTTTTATGCTAATCACATGTATTTCTGTTCAGTTTTATTCATTCCATATCTATTCATTTTTGCTCATATTCCTTCTTACATTTATTTTTTCATTACATAGACAACTTTCACTTCTGTATTACAAAGTAGGTTTGTAATATTTGTACCTTTGTACAACCCACCCTGGGAGTGTGTGGTGGCCTAGTGGTTAAGATGATGGGCTTGACGGATGTCAAGTCAGTAGCCTGAGTTTGAAACCCAAGCACTGCATAACAGGGTGAGTTCCCATTCTTTGTCCCAATTCCTGCCAATCTTGCAGTCAAAAACATGTAAAAATGCAAGTAGGTGAATAACTCGGTGGGAAAGTAACAGCATCCATGCGCCTCAGCATATAATCATCTCAGCCACATGACCATGGAAGCATTGTCAAACAATGCTTGGCTCCCTCAGCTATGAATCGGAGATGAGCACCGTCCCCTGGAGTTGGCCATGACTGACAGGAGAAACCTTTACCTTTTTACAACTGAACACGCATGACCAATTTTTTTTTATATTTTTCATTGTACAGTCTTAATTTTTAATCATAATGCCTAGTGACAAACAGTAGATGGTGCTGTTAAGCTGAAAAATGCATGCCTGGTGATTGCCCTGGAGAAGCTGCTTGTGTACATTTCAATAGGGAACAGTGTGTTTCCTTGAATCTATTTTTAGCACCATACTAGCCAAAGCAATGGCAAATCCATGCAGAGGCCAATTACGTTATCTTCTACAAAAACAATGACAATGCAGATGAAAGCACATCTCGATGAAGTAAAACTCCATAAGCATTTTCTCCAAAATAAACCTCAAGTCTGCCTTGCAGAATAGTTCAGAAAAGCCACTGTATCCTCCTCCCTATCCCCTGCCACCAGAACGTTAACACTATTGGAATTGCAGCTCCAGAAGTATCAACTCTCTGCATCTTTATCCAGTAGGAACAATAGAAATAGAGTCACGAGTCAGGAAAACACTGCTTTTCTTCTTAATAGAAAACTGATATTTTTAGATTTCCTCTTCACATTTCTTCGTATTGGAAGGATAAAGTGCTCTTACAGCATTTGATAGTGATAATCGTAGAGACTAGAATGAACAGAACTCCAAAGTAGTTGGGTAGGAACGGCCCTGGAGCAGGGGCAGGTTCCAGGAGCAGTTGGGACCCTCAGAAATGGCCTGGGAACTGGAGAAGATGCTGGAAATAAAGCTGTCTTGCTAGTCTGTGGATCAGCTGTTCAGAAGCAACAATAGTAGAACCACTGATCACATTTGCCAGGAGGTCCCATCAGTTATCAGCACACTGCTGAACTCTAGGTTGCTGAGGAACACAGGGCATTGTGGCACCAAAAGCTTGTGCAGTAGTCGCAGATTTCACAGCAGGAACGGTTTTTCCTATTGACTGCTTGGTATTAGTCATCCATAGATACTCCTGTCTCATTGTACTAGAAGACTAGAATGATTAGAATATGAGTAAGCTGTGGCTGGAGTGGGATCTTTGGACTTGGGGAGAGGGGACAAGGTTTAGGAACATCTAGTTTGATGGGGATAGTGGTGGCAGGGGAAAGCAGTAATATTTCACTAATGATGATTCTTCCTAACCGTGATTCTCAAAAAGTTTTCTTTAGCAAGAGTTATTGAGATGAATGAGTTGGTATTAATAAGAATTCTAGCAGCTAAACTTTCTTCAGTTTAGAACCATATGGTGTAATGTACATTAAGGTGGATTTGTTTTTCTAAGAGTCTTCCTATGATCCAGTGAGAGGACAGCTTTTACCAATGTTCATGGTAAAGCTTTCATTTGCTGTTTACATACAAAATAGTCTCATGAACCTCTGTCTGTGAATCAAATATTACAGCCTGTACTTAAATCTTTAACTTAAAAACCAACAAGAATGCAAATAATTACATTTAAATATATTAACAGATTGCACAGCCAGCATAACAGTTTTGCAGAGGGTATCTCCCAATCTCAACAGGTGCTACCAGTTATTTGATGAGAAGTATTTAAAAGCTCTGCAGGATCCCAATCAGGTCTTCATATTTATTTATTTAAGTATACACTGCTTCAATCTGATCCCTTTAGGCATTTTACCAAAATACAATAATGTACAGTATGTATGCAAAAAGGTCCCAGCATTCTTATGACTGATACGGAATGAACATCATTGCATCTTCCCTTATGAAAGACTTGAAATGTAAATGCTGGGAGATGTAGTGGGAAAACAGACTGCTCATAAGCACCATAAAGCTAGTCTCGCTGTTGTTTTCAAATATATCGGAGTTGAGCCAGAAACAATGAGATCAATTGTAAACTGGCACAGAATTGCTCTCTAGAAGTTAAAGGATTTTCTTAAGCAGAGCTAGTAAACTTGTGTATCTGACTATTAAATATGGTAGATTTAATTTTAAAATAAATCTGTTAACATTTTTTCTGTGTAGTTTGATATTTAAATAGAAGATGTTTGGGGGAATTAATATGTTTATAAGTCGAAAACTTTATCAATAAGCAAACTTTATTTCCAAAAATAAATTTATCTGGATTTATAATCAATTTATCTATACATCAATTTATCTATGTGATCTAGATAGGGAAAATCCCCGCTGAGGCAGATTAAGATCTGACTTTGAATAAAGAAGAGCATAGATATGCATCCCTTTTCCATCACTTGTACCCACACATTATTTTTAAAGGAAGTGGACAATGATTGTTGAAATTAGATCCCATGTTTTCAGCTAATTATCATCAGGCTTTAAATTTATGAGTTGATCTTATGTATCCATATTCAGTCCATGAATGCATATGTATGGCCATACACACAGGGCTTCCTACTATTAAGAACAAGGAACAGTAAATAAAAAATGACATGAAAGCTAACATTGGTAATCAGTTATTAGTATCACTTAGTGAAGGGGGATGTTAAAGCAAGATGGCTGTTTTGTATTACAAGTAGTTCTTGCTTATTCAGTGACCATTCAAAGTTATGTTGGTGCTGAATGAATGATACTTATGCCTAATCCTCAAAGTTATATCATTGTAGGGCCCCTATGATCACATGAACAAGTCTGTGTGCTTGGCACCTCATTTACATTTAAAACCACAGCATGTTTCAACTCCCTCACCTGCCTATCTCCCCCCCATTTCCCCCTTTTGGCTGCCCTGCACTCCAGTGTCCTTGCTACCTTGCTGCCCCTGCTATTCTGCACTCTGTCATCCTGCCCTCTGGCACTCCAGCCACTTTTATCACCCTCCACTTTGTCATGGCTGACACCCCACTGCTTTTCATTTTGCTGCCTCTGCCACCCTGACTCTGCTGCCTACACTGCCCTACATTCCATCCTGCGCCATACCATCCCTGCTGCCCTAGTTGACCTTCACTGTCTTCTTCCTCTGCTTTGATAAGGTGTGCTTAGCCTGGCCATTTGTGAGCAAGCTGCTGGCTGCACACAGCTTTCCCAAAGCTGCACTCAGCCTTTCTAAGGGTGGTGAAAAGAACAGAAGGTGGAGACAGGCAGGTGGAGCGAGTTGAAGCAAAGGTGAGAGCAGTAGGGTGGGAGTAGTTGAGGTCCTTGCCTAACAATTGTAACCTAGACTACCAAAACTACCATCACTAAGCAGTGGGGTCATGTGATGTTTGTCTAACAACTGCATTGTTTAGTGGTGGAAATTCCAGTCTCAGTTAAGAATCATTAAACAAAGATTACCGATACTGTTAGCAGCAAAGAAATAACCATCTTTACTGTTAAACACATTTCCCCTCTCCAAATGACTCTGACCACTAGACTACTGTTATGGATATCAGTAGCATATAGGAGCAAATTCATTATATCAGGACACCAAAGGATGCTAGAGTTGTTCTTTTTACCTTCTTTCATGGACAATCTGTTTCCTGTCTTTCCGGTTGGCTGTTCAAAATTAGTGAAAAGTAAAAAGGGCTTTTGAATGGCTTAACTTTTCCTACTGATACATTATGAAGGATGACTTCCTCTTTCTTGCTTCACCCTTAGAACCTTCCTCATAGAGTTGTGGGAAATTTCAAGCAGTTTTTGAGAGGCTGAAGGACACAGATGGAAGCTCTCACCATCGGAGCACAAATCTCTTCTCATGACATTCAGTTTTACCCAATATTCCACATGTTTTTGCCCTAAATATTTGAACTATTGGGTTTAATGGGATTTGTACTCCATGTTTTGATATTATCTAATGGGTCATCTGGATTTTGTAGTCTGGATGAATCATCCACATGGTCAACACCAAGTGCCCTAATATTATTATACAGAAGAGGAATGCCCAAGCTTTGTTGTCTAGATGTTGCTGGATTATAGATTCCTGTATCTCTCACCATTAGGTAGAGTATAAAGTTTGAGCTTATATTCCACCCTTTCCTACTAAGATGACTAGAAAAATTTGGTAATTTATAATTGCTCCTCCCAAATTAGCTGCATTGGCAATTT
Organism: Acrochordus granulatus; assembly: GCA_032468055.1. Taxonomy (NCBI): domain Eukaryota; kingdom Metazoa; phylum Chordata; class Lepidosauria; order Squamata; family Acrochordidae; genus Acrochordus; species Acrochordus granulatus. The sequence goes on along the minus strand of JANHZU010002358.1, from coordinate 39,020 downwards.
ATTTTTAAATTGCCAATTTTATTTTTTGGATTTTACTTGTTCCATCATTATGCGGTGACTTTCTTTCAAAATTTGGACTTCTCTAAACCATTCTGTAGTTTCATTTAAGCCCAGTGCCCTCTTCTAAGACATCCTAAAATCAAATCCAATGGATTTACTTGCTGGGAACTCAGATTATCATGCCTGCAGTTATATGGCTATATAACAATTGGTTTCCCAGAGTTGATTTACTTGCCTTATTAGAAGAGTAGACCTCAAAGTTCCACTCTACTTACATTTAGATTGGCTGGTGAGATTGAATAGCCTTGCTCCCTGCTATATATTAAGACTTTCCTGTCAGTATTTCTTTGGCAGACCCTGGAATGAATACAGGCTCAAATTTAATGTATTGCTCTTTATTTACTCCACTTGTCCATGCATTAAAGTATAGTTGAAAAACTCTAGGGTTCAATGCAGCTGAAAAGAAAGGTAATTTATATCTTTATATCACACTGATATACTGGCACTCTTAAAACTCAATACACTGTTATCTAACCCTAACCCTAACTGCAAGAAAAAAATTGCAACCTTACCATGTTTGGCATGGGATCTTTTTAGGAAATACTTAAAATTTCAGTGAATTTCAAATACAAAGAATACTCTGCTTCTGAACTCTGGCAGTCAAATGCTGAACTATAATAATTAGGCAAAGCTTGATCTGTGATGTAGCAAACCAATATTTATCTCCTTAGATCGG
>JANHZU010002357.1:69654-82958 GCA_032468055.1 Acrochordus granulatus | reverse complement strand
GTCTCCGGAGTTCTCTCTCTTGAATGCCTTTCACTTAATTTATGCTGTTTACACAGCGAGAGAGGAGAGCTCCGTTGTGAGGCTTCCCACGTGAGCTTATCGCACAGTACTCATTGCGATCAGGAACGTAGGCAGAACACACGCACACACGCTGCTGCCCGTATGGCAATGGAGTAAACTGCACGAGAGGAGAGTTGGTAGAACGCACGTGCGCTTGCTGCGTTAGCAGAACGCGTGCATGGGGTTGCTGTCTGCAACAAAAAGCACGAAGTAAGAGTTGGCAGAACTCTCACGTGGAGTTGCCTGAACAGGAAATACAGAGCGTGCTTACTGATGACACGCAAGGTTTGGCATGAAGTTTCCTCATCTCGTGAGTCGCGGCTCATCTAGCAGAATATTTTTTTATTAAATTTTTTGCTTGTCTTGTGAGTTGCTCGTCTTGTGAGGTACCACTGTATTTGGAATACTGTAGTGATAAGCAAAACAATCTTAGCAGAGTAGCCTGAAGCCATACCAACAAGGTATTCTTTAAAATCTCTCCCTTGGATTCTTAACCTTTCAATGACTTTTCCCAGAGTAGTTCCATGCCTTGTTGCTAGTCTGACAATGCTTACTTAATAATCTGTCCAGCTCTAAAAATTATAAATCAGTAATTCTTAATTACAATAATAAACATTACAATAAAATAAAGTTATAACTTTACTTTCTGCATTTATGCAGCATATATTTTCAGGTGTCCTCTATTCAGAACAGCTATAGACTCTTAACTTTTAGGTATCTGTCAAATTGGTGTGACATTTTTTATATATTTTCCTTAATAAGGAAACTCATATTTTAAATAACCACCTAGATAAATCAGGTACATTTTATGCCTCTTATTTTTACCTGATTCAGATCCAGATGCTATTTATATATTAACTGATGAAATTTGTTTCTTAGACCTTACTTAGCAAGGAACAAATGGTCTTGTAGGTAATATAAAAGTAAATCCATAACTCTTTGTCATTATATTTTAAATTTTACAACTTATTTTATGTATATCTTGTTTGTCAGATATGTCATATGATTTTAATATTTTTACAGAGAAATGGGGAATAGTTAATAATGTATTATTTTGCAGTAATAGTTGTTGCTGATTAACTTTGATGTCTATTACATATCATCAGGATTACTAAATGTTAATATCTAAGCTATACCTATAGGTTACAAATAAAATCATTAGTTCTATGTTCAAATGTGCCTTTCTTGCCTATACACTTGCCTAAAAAACTTACCAATAAACATTTATTAAAAGGCTTAAAAATTAATTTCTACATTTTTATTATTACAAAATTAAGATATTTTCATGGGCCTTGGACATTGTGTCTCGGCCTAATGGGTAAGTTGGTCCTGTGCACTTTTCTCACTGTTGACTTTGTCAACAAAGAACATTTTTCATGCAAGTTGAATAACCCCTGAACTGCTGATTCACATCTCCCTCTGTTTGTAAGAGATAATTGAGAACTTGCTTTAAAAATAGTTGTTCAATTCTATAAGAGAAGTAAGTGGGCAATGATATTTTAACAGAGTTTGAATGTGAAATGCAGTGGAGGAGGTATATATTGATGCAGGCTTTTTAAATTATCAATTTTTCATTTTTTTCTTCAAATAGGTGATGGATGTGGGTCTGTCGTCGTCTACCAAGGCAGTGGAACTCTGACATCCAAAAACTATCCAGGGACTTATCCCAACCACACTGTCTGTGAAAAGAAAATTCAGGTACCTCATGGAAAGCAGATGATCTTAAAATTTGGAGACGTGGATATAGAATCCCAGAAATGTGAATATAACTACCTTATGATCTTCAGTTCTACAACAGTGCATGGTATGTAAAGAGGTGATGGTACAACTAATTTATGAGAAGACTTAAGTCATTTCCACAATACTATCTGTCGCAAAGACCTCAACTCATCGTCACTGCAGCTCTTAAGTTCTTTAAAGCTCCCAAAGACCAACTAATAAGGGAGTATAAAATCAGCACCCTACTTTAATCTGTTCTCATCCTTATCTGCACTGTTTGTCCTGCAGTTTTTTTAAGAAGCACCAATTGCTGTGGGGGTGCTTAGAAGGGGTGCTTAGAAGTGCAAGGACACTGATAAGCTGGTGGTTTATCAGCTTCAGGGATAAGGATGAGTCAGTGATCCAGTAAGCAGGGTGAGAAGGGAGTTCTCATCATTGCTGAGTGATTCACTTCTTTCTTTTTTAAAAACAGCTGAAACACACAAATATTTCTTTGATTTATGTGGCATCTAAAAATAATAGCCTAAGTTAGGTGATGTAGGAAGTGATGATTAAAGTATTTAGAGAAAAGGGTGTATATACAAAAAATAGTGCCCAAGTCATCCAAGTGACCCAACAACCCCTCTAAGCCTAACTTTGTAATGAAAGTGGAAGACAGGATTTCATAATCCAATTAGAGCAGATGTGGACCATACATATACTTGTAGAAATGATGTAACATCCACTAAAATGGAACTGGTGACTAGATTGGTCTGACAGCAGTCAGTAAAATGTGATGATCAGGGCAAGTTGGTTGTAGACCTTTACTCTGACATGATTATTCCCATTTTACCATGGCCTTAAAACATAGTCCTTTTCCAAATTTTCTTGTTTTTCTTTCCCTAAACTACTACCCAGTGATTAAAATGACAGAATTTAACCTCCCATGAAAAAAAAGTGTGATTGGTATGAAATTTTTAATGAGTTTTCAGTTTCATCCTAATGTGTCATTTATGAGAACATGTGAACAGTCAGTTCTGAACACACTTTCTAATTAGTACAGAAAGTGGATCTTGCTTTTCAGTAGATGTGGTCAGGTTTGTGTTATTAAATATTATAAAGAATAAAAATAAAAGCTAGGAGTGAAGCATATAGGTGTTTTGTTTTGCATTAGCACTTGATGGCTAAAGAAAGGTTGCAAGATAACATGTTTATAAAGAATTAAATAGGCAAAATGGAGAATTACTTAATATACATAATGTGGAACATTGAAGAAATGGTTTAAGATTAGAATGCTATAAACGGCTATAAATGTGAGGTGGTTCTCAAATGCCAAAAAAAGTGATTATGCATCTACAGTGGGGAGGTCCGGCCTCTTGGAACTCTGATGAAGGATTTGAAGTAGCTCTGGGGAGGCCCATCCTAACTTTGAACAGTCACTAAGCAAGGATTACTTGTATGTATGTACATATGTTGACTGAGAACTGATAAATCAAACTCTAGATAAATAGAATTGTGAAGGACAGTCAAGCTGGGATATTTCACAATGTGATGTTGACTTTACCATTTTCATGAAGAATCAAGGCCGCATCTGGAAGCTTTCTTGTTCTACTGTTTAAGGTCCAGAGACTTTTATGGCTAGTTATAATTTATTTGGTTTCTCTTGATGAGTCAACGGTAATCGTCTCCTCGGTTGTCATATTTTTACACTGCAACAGTTATTTTTATTATAGTAATATCACCTAGAAGTATTAATATCAAAAGGCTGGTAGAAATGTTTTGTAATGAGATGAAATACTTCAGATTACAGCAAAACAAGCTGTGATCATGCTTCACCACATCCCTCTTAACTTTTAAAGCAAGTAAGAAAATTTAAAAGTGTGTGCTACATACACTTCTTGGTGGGTTTTAATTCAGGCCTTCTACTAACATAATACAGACTTCCTCCAATCTGTGTTGTATTAAAATAAAAACTCTCAAGGAAATTACATACTGTAATAGCTCTTTAGCCTTAAGGCATGTTCAAGGTCTTAGTAATTTAACAGGAGACAGTAATTCCTAGCTGTGTGCAAAATGTTTTGAATTCAAACTGTTTTGAACTTGAAGCATCCTGTTTTGAGTCTGAAACCCTCTCTTATGGATGTAGACTTGGTTTTGATCATTTCTGAGGATTTTACACTCGGAGTGGGTCAGTGTGAATTCTAAGCCTTTAATCTTTGAATTAAAGCCATCAAATCTAAAAGGTAACTTTCTTTCCACATGTTTATACAATCTTGAATGGGTTGTTCAACTGATAGGTATAAAGGTCTGGTTGACTTCCATGAAGCCATTAACGAGGTCATGTCAATGTTTCTGAAATATTTTCTTCTTAGTGTTACCTCCTAATCGATCAGTTTGACTCACAGTCTTTACTCCTATAGAATTTTCAATAGATAAAAGCTACAAAACCTAAATTACCTGCTTTTGTATAACCCTATTTAATATGTATACATTATATAATATTTAATATGATATAGGAGAAAAATACTTTTTGGATCTAGACTACTACTGTACTGATAACTACTCACATGTTATATAATATTACAGATTGTTATTCATACTTCTTTATTATTTTCTGCTATTAATAAACAATTTTCCCTTAATTTTTTTACAATTTATTCTTATTTGTATCTCCAAATTGTTAACAAGTTTCCATTGAGCATTTCCAATTGTTTTCACCTTGCTTTCTAACAAATATTTTATAATGTTATGAGAGTAAGTAATGCTGCATTATGAAAAATATAATTAGATAAAATGGTGAACTAAGTCATCAGCAAAAACATTTCTAACTTTTTCAAATAATACAAGTATAAAAAATAACAGCTTGAAATGTTTTAATTAATGAAATTGGTTCCATTATAATGATCTATAGTTTGAATCTAAAAGTACTTAGTAAATTTAACCTCCCGTAAAAAAGTGTGATTGGTACTAAATTTTTAATAAACCATTTCTCAATATAGAGGAAGAAAATGTGGAAGATTACTGTTCTTGTTTTTAAAATATTATATGTCTATGTTAAAATACGACTCTGGACAGTTCACACAGTAATAAAATCACAAACCATCAAATCATAAAAAGAGCTAAAACCAAGAACTAAAAAAAATCACTTGTGGGAGAAGAAGGGGCTGAGACAGGAGTGAAGAGAGGCATCAGTTTAGAGTCTCTGTGCATACACAAATGCCAAAGGTCCAACCCCTTGTGAAGACCATTATGCTTATCTGAGAGGTCAAGGTATTGGGCTGACAGTTGGAGAAATTCTTGTGACCTTGTAACTTCATTAAACCTTTTAGAATAGAACTGAGCTGTCTGGGCCTACTTCTTCAAGCCTAACAACATTCTATATAATAAGTACACTGTATGAATGTAGTTTTTACATTTTATTTATATATTACATATATTAAGACCATAAATGGTCAACCAGCCAGGATTGTTGGATGGTGTTATTTACTTTCTTTTAAGAAAGCAATACTTTCAAAGCTTACTGAACTCTGGTTGTGTACCTGAAGCTACAATAATCTCAAATGTTAATATTAGTGTTTCTTTTTTATTGAATGCAGGGTGGTAAGAATTTAGCTGTTTAAGTCCCTTCAAAGATTATCAACCAATTATGCACATTATAGGGACAAAGAATGTACTTCTATTCTTTGGTGTGTCTCTGTTGTATCTTTAACAAGTCTTCCAATTTTACTTGTGTGTTTTTTAGGACCTTATTGTGGTAATGTGCCCATCCCAAAAGAAATCATCCTAGATTCTCATGAAGTAACCATTCTTTTTGAGAGCAGGTCCCATGTATCCGGTAGAGGCTTTCTCTTGTCCTTCACCAGCAGTGATCATTCAGGTAAAGTGGAATACCTCAAACTAATATAGGCAGGAATTGATATTGTTTGTGAAGGAAACAGTGATTACAAAGCCAACTGGCCTCTTTTCATTCCTTAGTTTTGGGGAAGCAAGGATGAGCTGAATGTTAGTGACAGAAAGAATCCTCCTCTAATCTCAGCCTCTTAATTGGTTGCCTGCTTGTCTTGTTTGTTATGGAAGCAGGAAAGTGGCCAGGTTGCAGCAAGAGTGCCACCTTCCTGCTGGCTTGCCAAGCATTCTGAACAGAATTGGCAAACAGAGAGAAATTGCCTTTCATCTTACTATTCCAGTACTAAATTATTGCAGTCAGAAATTGATACTGGAAAAATCTGTGTGTCAGCATGAAAGAATTTTAACTCTACTACCCCTTTCCAAGTTGTACATAAAAATCTACTTTTTCTCATTCTAGACTTATGACAGAGCATGCAGTTCTGACTAACTGTCATATCATGGATAAGAAAATTCGGGCTAAACTAGAATTTGACACAAATTGTGTAAATTTTGACATTGGGCTTAACAGATGATGCTAAATTGAAGGATTACTGTAATTATTTTTAATTATAGTAATCTTATATTAATTACAATAATTTTTAATTTAATAAAAAGTGGATCCAAATGAAGAAATCTAGGAGTAGGATATGGAAAATAAAAAAGGTTATGAAGGGGAAAATGGTGCATAACCTCTGTGGCTATTAATTCTTTTAAAATGACATGTTAGTTTTAATTGATTAAGTCTGTATGTATGAGATATAAATCTAAGTTTACAAGTACACCGTATCTTCCAGATTGAGAAATAACTTTTTCTTTGAACAGATATAATCACATGTCTGGAAAGAGGAAACCATTATGCAGAGCTGGAGTATAGGTAAGTATAGACTTAAGGGCTAGACTTTCTGGCTGTCAAGTTGCATCTTGCACATGACATATTTATTGCTGTAATTACATAATAGACATGACCATAAACCTGGAACCCTACTGGCAACCACAGGAATGTGTTTTTCAGGAGATGCTGGGAGGCATCTGCCTAAGTGATTATCTACTAGATGCTTGTCTGAGTGAGGCCGGAAAGACTTCTTTGGGAAGACTTTACATTCCAAACATAATGACGGAATGCTGCAGCAAAACACTGCACTGCCCTAATATATAATATAGTGACTTGTAGTGCCAAGATAAGACAGTACTTTTGGTATTGAGGATATCTGGCTCCTTATAACAAAAAGAAGCATGTCATGCAGTAGCTTTAAAAAGAAACAGTTCAGAAACATTCTGAAGTGTTTCAGAACCTTTGAAGTTGGTTTTTAGCTGGACTTGGTGCTGGCTAATGAGTCAAGGGATATGCACGTGACCACACTATTATTCACAACATGCATGCTTCGTTCACACTCAGCAGGATCGTAGTAAGGATGAAAGAATTATGGGTCACAAACAGGCTCTCGAGCCATCCAGCTGGTTTCTTTCCTCTTTTTTTTTTGCCTTTTTCAAAGTCACTTTGCAAGCCCCAGAAATGGTAGCTCTGATAGCTGCAGCTCGTGAATTCTTTGATGAAGCAGCTGCACGTTAGAGAGCGTTTCACATCTGTAAAGCTACAAAAACAGTTTAACAGTTCTCAGAGTGCTGCATGTGTTATCAAGATCTAACCAGCCATGCTTTATACTCCCCTGGACCTGGGAGGGCATTGGGAGAGAACTATGGCAATATGTAAGTGGACTGTAAAACAAGCCTTGGTACATGGTATCCAGCTCAGGTAGGATAGCAAGAATCAAAGAAAATGCATTCCAGTTGCTTAATTCCAGTTGCTGCTGTTGTGGGTGTTCATACTATTCTACAGAGTGTGAATCAGATGGAATTTTGAGGGGAAAGGCCTTGCTCCTAGTATCATTTGTGTTTATGCCTGCATTTACGAATGTGTGGGCACACAGCACCTCATTACTAATCCCTACTTCAAATAATGAGTCTTTTTTCCCTGGCAGCAGATACTGTCCACCTGGTTGCAAAGATATAATAGGAGATATTTCTGGGAATATCATAGAAGGCTACAGAGATGTAAGTAACCCGATGTAAGAACAGATTGAGAAGAAAAAGGAAAGCAGCAGCAGTTTTCTAAAAAAATTTTGGCTAATCAGTAAACATTTAAGCTAAGTCAAAGGCCAGTAGAATAAATTATTATGCAACCTGGAGCATATTCCATGTTCTGAAGATCTGGAAATACTGATATGAACAGATGAAGATAATCTTGAAAATTCAGGCTTAAAGATGAGAGGCACATAAAGCATTTTTTTTGTTTAATTAATGCTGTTCAGATTAAATGGTAGGATGCATACCTTGATTTATAGAACTGTTTTCCTATTAAACTTAAAAGTCCTTCTGTTGTGATTTGTAAACGATTTTGAAAGCTTGGTACTATATTTTCTAGGAATCTCAGTGTGAATGAGGTGCATGAATCATAAAATAGTTCATAGTCAGTGCAGAAATCCACTAAATATCTCCAACAGATGGCCATCCAGGCTAAATAACACTGGACGACCCTGCTTCCACATGTTCAGCTGGTAGTCTAGTAGAAACCTGAGATCTTTCTAGGATCCTTATTGCCCAGTCAATAAGCCAGGTTTCTCAAGTCCTGTATCAGAGCATTTAATTTTTCCTATTCAGATACAGAAGGCACTGTGGGCACATTTAAATTTCACTCACAGGATCTAGATTAATGTTCATGTCTGTTAATGTCATTGACCTTAATGTCATTTTGAATTTTGATGTTGCCCTCAAAAGTATCATCTGCAAATCCGATAAGCATCCTTTCCATGATAGTCTCCAGATCATTTCAGTAGGCCAAAGCAGCAGTATAAATCTAAAAACAGGGCTTCTGTTCCACTGCTTTCAATTGTTGCTTTGACAACAACTTCATATGTTGTTTAGTGAAAATGTCTCCCTGCACATAGAAACAGAAGATGTCAGCCAGTTAGTTATCTCGCTACAACATTGCAGCTGTGCTTTAGCATAGAGCAAAGAGATTTTTTGCTTCAGGTAAAGAGTTGAATTGATCGGGAAGTTCAATAAAATCTCAGTTAAAGCTAAATGTACTTTTAGAGTTATGGAAGAATTGTGTATGTTTTGATCTGATCAGTATAATGATTGGTTGCTCCTATATTACTGTACTCATAATGTTCTCTTATATGTGTATTTATGTGGGCGTGTATTTAGATCAATACTAGTTGGCATGAGTTTTCAGATGCTATTTCTTTTGATCCAGTTTACAAATCAGACATAATAGACTCTTTTAGGAACTAGTTCATTGTCCTTCCCCTCATCTTTTTCATTAGAGTATCTTTAGCTGAATGACCAAAGGATGTGGCATTATTCTTCTCCACCTCTGTATTGAGGAAATTACACTGTTAGCAATTTCTGAGTAAAGAAGAATTGTGCACTGTAAAATATTAATCGCACAACATATTTACCAAGTCAAATTGTTGCAATCTTTTCAGAAGTTTTTCACAAGTAATGCTCTTCTCCAATTAAATAGTTAATTTACAAATACAGTGGAACCTTGAATTGCGAGCATAATTCGTTCCGGAAGAATGCTCTTTATCCAAAACACTCTTATACCAAAGCAAAGTTTCCCATAGGAGACAATGTAAAGCTGGATGATTCGTTCCACGCCCCCAAAAATATTCATAAAAAATCATTTTCAATGGTATGTTGTATAGAAATGATTGTCCCTAATATCTGAAACAAGTAACAATGATTAACACACAATATAAAGCAGAAATAGAACAAATTAACCAGCACTTATGGATCTGCTCTGAAGCAGATTCTGGCCATTGGCTGCTGCTAGGTTGGCCGCTGTCTGGTGACCCTGTTGGATCGGGAGGATCCGCTGTCACCACTGCTCGAGGCAAAACGTCCTTTTCCCTCAGTAATGTCTTTTTTGGGGTTTTTCCCAGGTGTTTGGAAATGTTTCTCATCATAACCTGCCTCCATGCTATGAGAGGGGAGAAGTGATGGGCAGGAGGGGGATGGGTTGGATGTGCAAGGAGGGCTCTGTGTGTGTGTGAGAGAGAGAGAGAGTGTCTGAGAAGATGGAGGGCGAATCTTCCTACGCTTTGAGAAGAGTCCTGGCTGGCGTGAGGGAGACAAAAGGGGGGAGGGGGATTACTTGGAAGGAGAATCTGGAGTCTGAGTCTTGGGAGTTCTTTCTCTTGAATGACTTTCACTTAATTTATGTGTTTTACGCAATGAGAGAGAAGAACCATCAGCTCCATTGTTAGATTTCCCACATAAGCTCAGCTTAATTTAATAATAAATTTTATTTAAAAAATTTGCTCGTCTTGCGGAACACTCATGAACCACGTTACTTGCAATCCAAGGTTCCACTGTAATTGTTACTTTCCTTTTCTATTTGACTTGATTTTCAGCTACATGGGTGCAAGTTATTTAAGTATTAGAATATAATGTTTGGTTTGTTTCTTTATTTAATTTGACTTTGTCATACCAGACATCCTTATTGTGCAAATCTGCCATACACGCCGGAGTAATTGCTGACGAAGTGGGTGGCCAGATCAATGTAGTTCAGTTGAAAGGGAAAAATCGATATCAGGGTATCTTGGCTAATGGCATCCTTTCCCAAGAGTAAGTATTGTTTTGGTGTTTGGATAATGATAAGGCTTTTTAAAGCCAGGATATACTAGCATATAGCACCATTACTTTTCTTTCAAAATAAACATAATTAAACTAGGAAGCTTAAATAACCATAATTTGATCTATAATTAAAATTGCATTTGCATATGCTGTCCTTATATAATAAGGAGAGATATAACTATACTTCCATACAATTGTTTGTGGGCATTAGATGTGTTCAATTTTCAGCCTATTAAATGAAAATATGTATCAAAATTCAGTCCTTAGTTGCCAAAGTCTGATACTAAATTTTGGTCCCTGAACCACAATTAAAATGCATGTATCACTGGGGGTCCCTTGCACAACCTCAATACTATAGTTAAATAGTACTAGGAATCAGATCTGTCATCCTTACTCTAGGTCATGGAAGTTCATTCCCAGAAACTAACAAACTCATACAGAAGTGAACCAAACTGAGATAGACAGATAAACAACATATGCATACATATCTGTGATAACAGATAGTTACAATTATGGCATTTTTTTTTACAGCGGATCTCTATCAAATAAGCGATTTATTTTTAACTCAAATGGTAAGGAGCATTATTAGTTTATTTTGTACTTCAGAGCTGTTATCATTATAAATATTCAGATATTACTCAGAACTAAATATACTTAGTTTGCTACCAAGTAGATGTGTATACAGGTAGTCCTTAACTTACAACTATGTGTTAAGTGACTGTTTGACATTACAGTGGTGCTGAATGAAAGGAGTTACAATCTTTATCCAAAGTCATGGCTGTTGTAGCACCCCCAATCACATGATCAAAACTCAGGCACTTGGCAATCCACCCACTCTTTCGACTGGCCACAGGTGCTGCAATTGTCCCCACCTGCCTATCTCTTCTCTCCCATCTCAGCTGCCCACCAGCATATGCAAAGCTACCTCAACCTGTTCCCTTGCCACTTTTTCCCACCCCCCAACACCTGGATCCACTTACTTTTGCAATGTTCTGCAGCTGCTGACAAGGTGTGCCCAACCAATGTGACACAAGGCCTACCTGCTGAGATGGTCTCATGTCATTCTGCAAGTGGGCCCCATTCTAGTGATGGTTTGGAAGGCTCCTTCTCCAAATCAGGCAATTTGGAGTCGGACCTTCCAATCTATTGCAAGAATGGTTGCATTTGCTAGCTTTCTAACCTTCTAACCTAGGAAATCTAAAAAGCTAGCAAATGTGATCATATTGAAGCTAGTTGCATTTGCTAGCTTTCTCTTCTGTTCATTAGCTTTCTAGTCTTCTAGAAGTCTGCCAAACCATCATGAAAATGGCCTGCTTGCAAGATGGCACGAGATGGCCTCAGTAGGAAGGGTGTGCCTTGTACTGGCTAGGTGTGTTTGTCAGCAATTGCTGAACAACACAAAGGTAAGTGGACCTGAGCAGGGGGAAAGCCTGGGCTTCCCAGCCACAGTAGGTTTCCAAGTGCCAATGGATGCCAGGCCTCCTCTAACCCCTGAGGCATCCCACAGTTCTGTTAAGGAACTGTGCAATCTCTTTAACGACAGCAATTGGGAGAGCCAGGATTGTGGTCTTTGAGCAAACCAGTCACGTGGGTGTTTTGCTTAATGACTGCTTTGCTGAACAACCAAAATTCCAAGCTTAAATACGGTTGATGGTCGATATGTAACAGTGAATGATGACTGCTTAATGACTGCTTTGCTAAACAACCAAAATTCCAAGCTTAAATATGGTTGATGGTCGATGTGTAACAGTAACTTTATACAGCTAAAGTCTTAGTGTGGTTGGTTCAACATACTTACTTTGAACACTTTGATGATGCAATTTAGAATTAAGACTACCTATTGTCAGAAGAATATTATCTCTGAAAATCAAAAGCTTCAGATGGGGAATCTATCCAGTTCTGCTTAATAATATACAACTGCTTTTCATCAACAATTATATTCAAATGTAGATGTTCTACATTTGTGTAGAACATTAAAAAAGATGTTCTCCTGGGGAAAGTTAAGTATTTTTCTGATACTGTGTGTATAGTGAAAACAAGAATACATATTGTTTTTATAATCTTAAAGGTTGTGACAAAGCACTGAATTTAGGAGGTGGAGACACTTTGAATGTTCAGATGACTGCATCATCATCTTGGGATGAAATTAATGAAATTGGGGATTTAGTTGAGTGGTCTCCTGAGAAAGCTTGGCTCAAAGTTCCTGGACCCTCTTGGGCAGCAAATCAGAGTAACCATCAGCAGTGGCTAGAAATTGACTTTGGAGAGAAAACAAGAATTACAGGTCAGTTCACAGGCTTCCTGTTCAAAACAGCCACATACATCTTTAGTATATGTGTCGTGATATTTGTGTGCAGGTACAAAAAATGTCCTTGCATCATGAGGTCACAACACTGCTTTTTCATTTTGAATGTTGGGTCCTGCAAAAGCCTCTGGGTCAGTTATTCATGGAACAAAATTACTTGCATGCTATAATTCAACGGCCACATTCAGATGGCATGGTAAGCTAAAACTAAAGAATTCTAGCACTCTGAAATTAAACTACGGTATATGTTGCTGCTTTGGGCTCAATTTTTTTCACTTGGCTCCTGATGCAAAACCAAGTGGCTAAATAAACCTAGATGACTGTCTCACAAGAAGAGCCCAGCTGTGATGTTTGTGTACTGTTTACATAGTCTTGTTTTGGTTGGGTTTCCTGCAGCATGTCTACTATGTTTAGAAACTTGCTTTTCTCCATAATATTTTGCATCCGAAATCCTCAGACTTTTTAAGTCATATATAAGTCAGGCTGGTAAAGATGATAAAATACAATGGTCTTATCTCATTTCCTGTTTCTTCTTATTTGTAGCAAACAGAGCTTCTTATATGGACATACATTTGTCTCTGTCATTATTGATAGGTATACATGTAAATAAACATTTTGAATACGATCGGGTAGAAATGATAAAATGTAACGCTAACATAGGATGCTTTTAAATTTGGTCTCAATATAATTGAGACCAAATTTAAAAGCATCC
>JANHZU010002357.1:36413-49582 GCA_032468055.1 Acrochordus granulatus | reverse complement strand
ACTCTGGGAGGCAGTGCAAGACGGGGGCCTGGCGTAATACAGTCCATGGGGTCACGAAGAGTCGGACACGACTGCGCAACTGAACAACAAAGAGTTATTTAATTGGATTTATATGGCTGACCAACTCAAACATGAGTCTTGATGGCATCTAAAAACTAGTAAACAAAGAACACAAGCTCATATAACTAAAACAATTACACTGTGATCAGAGGCTGATATATCCCTCCAAATGAGAACTTCGCTAATCTTGATTCAAGCACAGGAAAGAGCCATGTTTCAACTGCCTTTCTGTATGTTGGATGAGAAGTTGTTCCAAGGGCAGGGGCTGCCACAGAGAAGGCACATATCTTGTGTCCCAGAAAGAACATGGAGCGTGCCCTCCCTATTAACAACTTGTGCAAATCCCCTTAGGAAAAAATAGCCTTACATATGTCTAATGTTTGTGTTTTTACTGAGCCTCAACGTTGTTTTTATTTTTATATTATAATTTGTTTTAGTTTGTTTGCTGCCCAGAGCTTCTTGAACAGATGGGCAGCCCTTGCAGAGTTAGAGGTATGGTGTGGACATTATAAAGAATGCCCAGAACTACCCACATTGCTGGATTCCAGATGAATTATCAGTTCTGAGTATCTTCAAAGGTAATCCCATGTAAACTACATTGTATAATCCAACCAGGAGGTCACCAAGGCATAAATGACCATAAGCAAGGACCCCCAATCCAAGAATTGGCACAAGTAGTGCACAAAACAAGACTGCATGAAGGCCTCTAGCCATAGCTGTCACCTGCTTTTTGAGGAGGATCTATGAGTCCAAAAGTACCCCCAAATTGCAGACTAAATCTAAACCAAGTCGTGCAACTCTACTCAGAATCAAAGATGAAACATCTCCAGTTCCAAGACCCATACAAAAACCAGTTCTTTAATTCCTAGTTGTTGATGTTGTTTTTGTCAAATATACCTTCCAGCTAGTTCTTTATCTAAGTATTTGGCTGCAAGTCTAGCTCCATATACTTCAGCTTGAAGCACAGCTATGTGTCTACGAAGAGCCTCATTTTCTTTCCGGAGCAACTTTACTTCAGCTTCAAGTTGGGCTTCTTTCACCTTTTCCTTCTTGTTGGCTTCAAGTTCTCTCTCCTGGAAAAGATAAGCAAGATCCTAATGACTTTCACCACAAATTTAACAGTCTCATTCTATAGATATGAACACTACTAACATATCAATCTTTGTACAACAGAAAGCAATTTGGCAGAAAATCTGGAAAGCTTTTGTCCAAAAATATTTAGCTATAAATTTTATATATGTGTCCCTTAAATCCTGCTATGCTATCTCACTGTAACAGGAGGAAGGAAGTGATTCTTTCTGAGAGGCATTAGGAGTGTATATCCAAAGTGTATGATCTCAGCACAGACACCCCTAAGCATGAAGGTCATTCTAGCGGCCCAACTAAAGGAAGTGGGCATCTACACTGGGTGGCAGAGATATAACGAGATATTGGTTAGTGACCACTTTGGTGACAATGGCAAAGGCACAACTTTATATTGCACAGGAAAAAGCTATGGTAACCACTTCTCTATTTTACCCAAAACACCACATGGTGGGCAATATCAGGTGACTGATAATAAGGCACCAGATGATACCAGACATCTCGTTGCTGATGCTATCATGCAGGAAAAGAAAATTCAAAGCTGCAAAGACAAAATTACACTAGGAACATGGAACATGAAAAGCATCACATGGAGAAGCTCAATACTGTGAAAGATCTGCACACTGACATCTTAGGCATGAATTTAAATGGACTAGAATTGGACCCTTCAGTCAGAAAACCATGCTGTTTAGTTATGATATAAAAAACTTGAAAAACAAAGAATGTGAAAAACAAAGGAACAGCATTGCTTTCATAATCAAGATTCATATGGGAAAGAGAGTACTCAGATATAATGCAGTCAATGACCAAATAATATCAATTTAATATGACAATTATCCAAGTTACTGCTTTAGTGATTGATGCAAAAGAAGAAAAGACTGATGAATGTTATAGTCAAGTTCAAACTAAAATTAATAAATCATGAAATCAAGATTGCTGCCTTTGGTGGAGACTGGAATAGCATAGTTGGAAATAATATGGAGTAAAATACAGTTGGATTGTGTACCTAAGAAACATGAATGAAGCATGATAATAACATCAGTTTCTGTCATCCCAATGATTTTTTTCACTGTTAACATAGTCTTCAAACAACCAAAACAACACTTGTATATATAGATGGAGCACAGAGAAATCAAACTGACAAGTAACAAGAAGATGGAAGTTCTCAGTGACAACAGTAAAATTGTGGTCAGGGGTAGATCATGAATGTTCATATGAACAAATTCCAAGTAAAGTTCAAAGTTCTAAGTAAAGTTAAAGTGGAAGAAGAAAACCAACCAGCTTCCACAATATGTTAATCATTTCTATCAGGTATCATACATATGAGACTCCAGAATCTCATTGACAAGGAATAATGGAATACAATTAAAGAAGCTGTTAAGGATGAATGTGAAATAAGACAGCTAAAGAACAAGAAACAAAACAATGGCAAACAAGACATCAAAACAGATGTGCAAATTACCAAGAGAAGAGAAGCTAAAGACAAAATATCTCAGAAAGGAAGTATATATAAGTATCTGTCTCCTAGAAAATAAAATATGCCTCAGTTTGAGTTTTTACCTGAATTACTTTGTTTTGGAGATTTTGAACAAGCAACAATTACACATATATACATACAGAGATGTATGTTTAACTATGTAATTAAGTTTAATCATGGAGCTTCATTTTATGAAGAAAAGTTACCTAACAAAATGGAAGAAGGTGACATTTCATCTATTTATTATCAAGAGGCATACAACACTGCAGATTAAATTAAACACACTTCAGACAATTATTCTTTTAAGATTCACTGTGTTTTGCACATTTTTGAATGACTAATTACAATCCCATGCCACAGAAACTTTTGTTCTGAGCTGTGCATTATATTGTTCTTGATATCTAACTGAAATGCTAGATTCCTAACTGATGACCTTACTGTGATATTTAATATTTATTTTGAAATAATCCTTTCAAAATTTTCAAGTTTGTCATAGCAATCATTATCAGCAATACAATCATGCATGTTGGATGGAAGAAAGCATTTAATCTAACAACTTAGTTGGCTAAGAAGTTGCTGAAAAGGCAAAAATATATTTGAGATTAACTGTCATTAAATGTCAGGGCCAAAATATGTATAAAATTCCTGTGCAGTTGTGAATTTAAATATGGATGAAGGCATCAAATGAACTTACCATATCCTCCAAAGAACAGGCAGACTTAAGATGAGAGAAAAAAAGTATCATAATTAGAAATACTGGCCGAAGTATCAAACTAAGTTAGATCAAACTATATTAGTCCAAAACTTGCAATCTAGCATTATATATGAGGTCTAGTGAAAAACTTTCACAGTGGAACTCAACACACTGTTTACTTCAAATAAGAAGGTAGTAACAAAATAGTTATCCAAACAATGACTATCTACATGTCTCATCTCCAAAATAAAATCTCAATCTGTCAAAATAAAAGTTGTTAAGAATCATCCTCAACAAAGTATTTTCAACAATGGAGCAAATCCATGCAATATTTACATAAAATGTAGTATTTTTCTGCTTTCTTCTGCTATTAATTTGGACTGCAGCATAAACACAAAAAATATTATCCATTATAACTAAAGATAGGCACATCCATCTCTTTCTCTCGCCATATAAAAACAGCAACAGAAACTAGAAAGGCAGAACTCTTTTCCCCTCTTGTTTTGGGGTTCTCTCAACAACTGTACTACTTACTCAAGAACCTTTAAGAAAATGAACCAAGTATGCCCTCTTTCGAGGATAAGGAATTAGAACAATTAGGGGAACAGTTTTTGATGCTGAAACTGTTGTTGAGTTACGGAATAGATAGTGTATACAGGAAGATAACTGAGATAGGTGGTAGCAGAAGAATGCCAGAAATTCCTCTGCTGTTCAGAACCCACATTGCTGCCTTTTGCCTAGTAATATCCTGGCATTTAAAGTTTCCTATTTTACATGCTTAATTTGCACTGTGGAAAACTATATGGTTAAAGCAAATAGCTAAACATGTAAAATGTTCTCCTACTAACTTACACTAACTTAAACATGTGTGTTTCCCCCAAACATCTTAGACTGGCAAGATAAAAACTAAAATATATAACAGGCACACAAAAGAATTTGAATTTGTTTTTACTATAAGAATACTTGTTCTCTTTAATAAGAATACTTACCAATTTTGCCTTTATTGCCCCTGAGTCAACATTTTGTCCAGTTTTTGCATGAAGCTGAAGCTGAATGGCATGGAGTTGCAATAGTTGGTCATGTACTTCTTTTTCTAACACTGCTTTTTCAGCCCGAGTTTCTGTTAGTTCTGATTTCAGATCCACTAGCTGGGCCTGGAACACACAATGTCAATGAATAATCAATATAATTAAATATCTACAATATTGAAAAGAAATCTAATCCTTAAAACAATACCATTCTGACAAGTTTTTTGAAATTATTACTATCCTAAAGATTTTTTTGAAATAAGCGAAAGTCAAATAATAGATAATTCACCTTCTTACAAAGTAAAAAGGGTTCCTCAAGGAGGTAGATTTGCAGTAACACAGCATCAATTTAGGTTTTTTTAATTTGTGTCAGTTCACTCTATTCTAAAATTGTGTACCTCCATGATCTGCTATCACATGAATCTTCAGGCACCATTATATAAATTACCTGTGCATAAGTATAGAAGTATATATTTTATTTATAAATTTAGCATATTTTTCTTAGATTGCTTGTTTTATATTATAACAACACTGTTCATCATAAACCATATGTGCTAACATTCTTAATTTAGAAATTCCAGTTATGATTTACAAAACTCTGAATGAAAAATTTGATTTTAGTCTTGTATTTATTTCATTCATTAATTTACAATACTTTAACAACTAAACCTTTATGACAAGAGATTATCAGTTGTCAAGAGACCATTGTTTCTGATTAATTTTCTAGCTAATTTTCTGAATATAGACATAATATACCTTAATGATTTTCTGAATAAGGAAATACTACAATAAATCACAACATATGAGTGCTTGGACTGATCAATCAGAACTTACTGCAACTTCAAAAGAATGTCTGTTTAAATTCCAAATACATTTGGAAATATTCTAACAGTTAGAACATAGAATACTAAAGCTGTGAAGGCTTAGTTGTACTGAAACTTCTCAAGCCAATAGGATATTTCAGCAACAAATCTGGAATGTAATTTAGTTCTTTTTTACTTAAAATATACACTAAATGATTTGACTAAATCATTTGTATTATCTTTGTTTACATTTAAAAAATTTCATATTTCATGATCATGATAACCTAATGATATTAAGTTCAAAAGAAGTATATGATCAAATTCATAGCTTAAGCATCTTACAAAATAGGTTATATTTCAATAGAAGTAATAGATAATATTTACTGTTTTAGAATACATGTCTGATATTATTCTATGATTACAATTAAACAAGGTTATGTTTTCACACAACTTATTTTTATTGGCATTTCAGATTCCAGTATCATACTCATTTACCCTGCTTTTTCTTAAGATTGCAGATATGTGTACCAACTTTAACTCTGATTTTTCAGTATCTACTAAAATGGATAAATGGGAAAACTAATTCCAGGTTCAAAGTGAATGTTATCATCCTCAAAATGACTAAGAGCTATCATAGCCTAAACAGTGGCAACATGCTACAATAATCACTTTTTAAATGTTGATTGCTCTCCTGTAGTTGTAAAAATGTAAAACATCTGCCTCAAAATGACTGTATAAAAATTGTGTTATAGTTGCAACTTTGGATAAATATATTGCATAAATCTATGATTGGCTATCAGGATGTCAAAATCCTGGGGGTTTTTCCTTCAATTCTTTAACAGGACTGATTTCCTCTGAACAAAATATTTCCAGTCACTTTAAAGACAGGCATATCTTCATTGTGGAAATATAAAGAAAAGGTAAGCATTTATTTTAAAACTATATTTCATTTTATCCTGACCTTTAGCACAAAGATTTACATGGAGTGTTAAGGAGCTGTTGGAAGTGTTTCTAGAAGTGCTTAAGCAGTGAAAGAAAATCAGCAAAACTTAACTAGTGTTTCACTTGGGGGAATCTTCTCTTGGGGAATCTTTAAGGGTCCTAAGACCACACTTTAAGAAATACCATGATAAACTATGATAAATTATAATAATTTATAATTTTATATAAATATATTATATAATTATAATTATATAATTATAATACCATGATAAACTACAAACTGCATTAACAAAATTAGAATGAGAATGTTGAAATAAATGCAAGAAATGAGAAGGACAGATTATCTTCTGAACCAACATTAAACCCTTAATCTTAGTTTGCCACTATCTAAGTCTTTCTAGTCCTAATTGATCTTGTCTCTCCTCTACAGATACCTCAACAAAGTGATCTTGTGTAGCCAAGGTGCTGTATCAGAAAAAAATAATTCTAACAATCTCCCAATATTTCTTTTAGGCAAAGTTCTGTCAAGTGAAGTTTTCTGAAACATTGAGAAATTCTGTAATTGTACATTAGAACTTGTCAACTATCACTGTATGATCATACTGAAGCTAACACATTTTCTCCAGCATGTTGATACCAATGCCTACTACTATGTATTATCGCTGTATTCTTATTTTTTTCTGCCTTTTGGCAGTAACTATAGTCTTGTCAATAATTGTAATAATATGGATTGAGTAACTGGATCTTATACAGTTATGAAACTAAGTATTCTAGAAAATAAATAGTGTTTTATCACCTTGAATGCTTCTTTTTCAATCTTGATAATATATAATATTCCACAATATATTGGAGTCACTGTAAATGATTATGGACACTCTAAGAAACTACTGCAGTAAGATTGTTAGTGTACATAGCATATGTTGTTTGAAATAAAAGTATAAAATACAACAAATGTATGTCTATTTATAACTAAGAAAAACATTTTATTTACAATTGTTACATTTCACTTTGGCATGAAGTCAGTAAAGAACTATCTAACCTACCCACTCATACTTAAAATTGTTCAAGATTTTTTATTTCAATGTGGTTTTTCTTTTTTACAACTGGAAACAGAGAAAGATAATTTAGACCTACATTTAGACCTACATTTAACCACAACCTGTACATGACTCTGTTAAAAAAGGAACTAAACCTATGTTTGTAAGGAGCCAGGTGAGATCAGACAATCTATAACAGAGTTTCCAAAACAGAACAGAAGTACAGGTATATTCAGAAAACTAATTGTTGCATTAAAAATTTGCAACATTATAGTATTTTTAAAGGTAACTTTATATATTGTTTCCAATCATTTAGTATTTATGTCTACAAAGTTACTGATTTTTTTACCTTCTTGATTGCTTTTCATAATTGATACAGTTCATTAGATAGCTCCATATTTCTGCTGCCTATCTGTTTGTTGATAAATTACTTACTGACCTTGGAAGAGTTTGGCTGAACACTTATTTTCCTGCTGCTAAGCAGCTAGGGATGTTCAACTTGCAAGTTTGCTTATTTAGCACTTACACTGATATTTATCTTAACAAAGACATTTTTAAGTTTGTGCTCTCTTAAGCCTGGAAACCTCAAATGGCTATTTTATCTCTATCCTGCTTTCCCCAACTTCTGCTACAGCCAATTCAATTGGCAGGATTTAGTTTAAAAAATACTTGGAGTTCTACATGCAGCAGGTTCAGGAAGCGCATCATTTTAAATCAGCAACACTCTCCAGCAGCCTAAGGTAAAAAATATTTTCTGAATCCCCTACGATCTGAGCTTTGTAACAGAATCTGAGATCTTCACATGCTAAGCGCTTACTGAACTACTCAATCGCAGGACTTTAAATAGCACCAAGTCATAATAAAAGCACTGCGCTGACAATTGTATCCACACCGATCAGTACTGTACACCCAAAGAAGCAGGATTTCAGTATTACCTCCTCTCAGTACTGTACAGTATTACTTCCTAAAATACTTAATTGGGCTTAAGTTTAGCAAGTCCCACTAAACTATGATTATTTGGATCCGACAAAGGCTCCACAGACTGGGCCATGAGATAAAAAATCAGCATTTTGTTTTCTTGCGCTTAAAATGTCCATGCTTGTGAGGAGGCTCAAAAGAGAGCACCTGGCTCTGGGTCATTCAAAGAGTTTCACCAGCGAGCACTTTGAACCAAAGCACGGCTTCCCACTGCACGTGAACATAACGGGGATTGCCAGGCGGGGCGAGTCGGAGCATAGTTCAGACGTGCTTAAGACGAGCGATGCTCCCTCCGTGCCTTCCCCACCCGCTGCACAAACATGGGCTGCGACGCGGTCCCATGCTGAGGATGAATGAGGCGAGGGGCGTAGTCGGGACTGCTCCATCCCCGCCTCGGGAGGTCAGGCTCTTCCCTACCCTTCCCGCGGCCCGTCCGCCTCAGGGAGCCAGCCAGGGCTCCCCCGGTTCCCCTCACTCCTCAGAAAGTCACCTCAAGCTTGTGGTTGATCTGCGACACCGTCTGCGCCTTGTGGCAGAGCTGCGCGAAGCACGAGCTCAGGCTGGTCATCTTCTGCCTCCCCTCGTAAGTGATGTCCGCCTGGTCGGGGTCGATCTCGCCCAGCAGCAAGTCCACATCCACGAACGCCTTGTCGAACTCCTTCTCCAAGACCTCCAGCCACCGGAACATCGACAGCCCGCCGCCGCTTCCAACGGGGGAACATGAGGAGGAGGAGGCCGCCGCCGCCCCGCCGCAGGCCGCGGAGCCCGACCCCCCGCAGGAATCCACCCCCACGCCGGACATCGCTCCAGCTCCGACACGCTCCGTCCAACCTCCGCAGCACCGCGGGGTGCGCCCGCCCTCAGCACTGACGAGACGCGGGGTGGCGGCGGCGTGCCCCGAGACGCAAGCGGAGAAGGAGCAGCGGTGCCAGCGAAAAGCGACTCGTTCCCCAGGCGCATGCGCTGAGAAAACGACTGCCTTCTGTCACTAGGCCGGCGGATGGAGAACCCCGTTGCAGAAGATCGGCAGTCGACTTCTTCGGCCTGCCACAACTCAGTCTAGGCTGCCAGGGCGAGGCGGCCGATCCCGCAGCTCGTCGAACGGCGGCGACGTTCTACACCGCCCCGACTCGAGGAGCGCAGGCGCGAAGCAGTTACGCCGGAGGCGATGGGAGTCGGAACCTCTTCCCGCGCTGGGCAGCGGGTGGCTGCTTGGGAAACCCGCGCGCGGTTGAAGCGCGGCTGGCGCCCGATCCCTGACTCGCCGCAGTGCGTTGTGCGCGGGGAAAAGACACGCAAAGGCTCCTCGGGCGCATGGAGTGTTTTTTTCCCAATATGTTTCTGATTTTTAAAGGTCATTTCGATATTCTCCCGAACGCACGGAGCACATTTTGGTCCCGCATGAGATACGTTTACTTAACGAGAGCTTCTTTTTCAATTATCTAAACGTAGAGGGGAGGGAAGTCTCAAGAAAACTAGAAAGTGCACGTCTTTACTTGATTAACTACAGGGCTGACTTGTTCACTGGCTACTTGGTATTTCGCTCGTTACGCGAATAAGCCTTTTTGCGCCAGCGAGAGAGAACCGACGCTAAGCAATGGAAGTGGAAAACTTCCTTCCCCAAAGCTGCAAGAGTTACTTTGTTTTTAAAGATGTAGCTTTCTCAGGAGCCTTTCAGACCTCTGCTAATATTGAAAATAATACAAAGGGAGGAATACACTGTTTCTAGTTTTAAGGCAAGGCTAAGGTCAAGTTTACCCCGACTGCAGCACAAACTAGCTTAAGTAACTGGTTTTTGTGGCATGACGTTACCTTCACTCTTCCCAGCCCATTGGTGATGCAACTTGCAGAGAAGTTGTTTCATCCTTTTCTCCCAACACAACTTTTCCAAGTTGCTTCGTTTGCTGCGT
This sequence comes from Acrochordus granulatus, assembly GCA_032468055.1. Lineage (NCBI taxonomy): Eukaryota > Metazoa > Chordata > Lepidosauria > Squamata > Acrochordidae > Acrochordus > Acrochordus granulatus. The sequence goes on along the minus strand of JANHZU010002357.1, from coordinate 39,570 downwards.
GGCTGATGAGGCCATTGGAATGGGGAACTCCTACTGGCCACTTGCGGTACTGCAGGAATCCACGCAAACCATCGCTTCCGGTTGCTGGGCGTTGTGCTCGATGGGTTGGGCTGCAGGAGAAAGTAGATCTGGGTCTTCAGCAGAAGCATCTGCCTGCAAAATGCCTACCTTGTGCCATTCGGAGCAGTTGTCTGATCTCACTTGGCTCCTTACAAACACAGGTTTAGTTCCTTTTTGAACAGAGTCATGTTAAATTAAATTAGAGTCATGTTAAATGTCAGGGTCAATTTAAGCAAGGAAAGTTGGATTCCCTGTGTTACTTATTCTGAATTAAGTTCTTGCTGCTTCTGGCAACAAAGGTTTCCTCTTAACCATACCTTATATCAGGTATCCAATCCCAGCAATTTTAAGATGTGTGGAACTCAACTCTCAGAATTCCAGCACAGCACAGCAGAATTCTGGGAGTTGAAGTCAGTACCTCTTAAAGTTGCCAAGGCTGGACATGCCTGCCTTATATTGCTTTATGGAGTTTTGAAGGAATATGTCTTCCACCTTATTTTATTCCTGCCTTCTTGTATTCCACTTATTATTTTGGGTACTTCCAGACACAAGGACAAAACTGGACTTATTACTGTCACTGCTATTATCTTGTTGCACTGTAGTTGAGAATAATGTTTACTTTTTATAAATCATTCTTTCATCCTGTAATTTGTATTTAGGCTATTTTAGGACAGGTGTTTAGCACTATTTGAAAACAGTGTTCATGTTTCCTAAATAGCCCAAGTTCAGAGCACCTCCATAACATATGAGCATACTATTGTTTGGATAACTTGGTAAGTAAACATAGTCTGTTAAGACCTCACACTTGTTCAACCTTGCTCTATGTTAGAGTGGGTGATTGGCAGTTTACCTGTTGGCAGATTTATTAATCAGTTTATATGACTGACCATCCAAGAAATTTGGATAACAAAAAAATAAAAGACAATTTTATTAAACAAACTTCCTTGTATAATACTGTACTGAGGCTAAGTAAAACCATAAAACCACTAATAAAATATATCCCTGCAAGAATCCCCATTCTGACCTCAGTGCCTGGAGGAAGAGCCAGATTTTCAACAGTCTTGCAAAAGACTGGAAGAATTACCACATGCTATACTTGGTTTTGGGCCTGACAAATTTAGATCAGCAACATAGTTGCTTAGTGAAAAATCATATAACTGTGCTTATGATTTTCCTTCAGCTTTTCTTTGCCTTACAGCATCAGAAGGATATGAGCCCAAGCGGTGGGAATGGTTTCTGGAACTTGACTCATGAAGAAACAAAGAGCAAATGTTATGACCTTGTTTCCCCATTCCCCATCCTTTGGAATGCTCAACCCAGTGCTGGGATACTTAGTAAGATAATTGATGATTTACATTTACATTCATTCATTGTAGAGGAATGTAATACAAGAGAGTAAGCTGGCACACCATGGGGAGTACACATTGAAAGGAATCAAACTGTTTGCCTAGAGATAAAACAATTTTATAGTACTTCATGTAAATAAAACACTTTTATAGTACTTCAGTGTAAAATCAATTAAAATCTTGTCAGTTACAGGCAGCAACTGAAATTTCTAGCTAATTGGGGTCACAAAATGGGCAGGCTGATGGGCTGTGTTGCAGTAGAACATAACTGGTGGCTGAGAAGAGGGACGGAAAACTCTGTGGATGGGGATAGAGAGCTGTTAGACTGCTAGGATATATCATACTGGGATCTGTGATGGGAAAGGACTGACATGCATCAGCCATAACGTAATTCATCCACTCAGAATTCTGTTTTATTCCTAAACCCAAAATCAAGCATTTTGGGTTTTAGTTCTGCTAAACTGTGACTGATCATAAATCATTTGGCAGAACTACTGAAATACACTGTTGTGTTCTGGGTTTAAAATATTTTTTCCTGATTTAGTACATCCATATCCAGAAGCAATTTACTGTATATCAAGCAATTTATATTCAATGCCTTTAACTGCATCCTTAAACCAATGGAACTATGGCTTCAATTTCAGAATGGTTGTGACTTCTTTGCTGGCTGGAAGGACAACCCCATCCTCCTTAGATGGACTGTGAAAAGAAGTAGCTTCCTTTGAATTGAATTGTTGGAATATTTTTATGTGTAGAGGGGATCAGTATTTGGTTATGATAGGACAACAAATTCCTTGTCATATACAGCATATGTTGAAACAGCACAACAAGTATTCCCATCTAATAAAGATTTTTATCACGAACAGGTGCAGTTTTTTCAAATACCAAAATCCAAAAACAAAGCTCTGCTCAACACTTACACACACACACATAGACACCAGGTACACTGCCCTTCACTTAAATGTTCAAAGTTGCCTTGTATGAAACACCTTCATATATTAACATCCCAACACAGTTCTCCTCCCTCCGTATGATTTTATTTATTTATTTTTAGAAGAAATTTTATCTATGTATAGGAGACTTCATTAAAACCATGTTGTAACTGAGAGTGAACATTTAAACCTTCAAGAGATATGGGACCTTGAAAGCCAATCCAACAACTGGCTTTTGGCTGTTCATCACAAGGTGGACTTCTTTCAAGTTTGTGACTAAGATGTAAAATAGGAAGAACTGGTTAAGAATAAGGGAATGGTAAGTGGATAATTTTGTAATATTTAGTCTCAGGATGTGGATGCAAAATAGATGTTTGAATAGATGGGGCTTCCTAAATGCTCAAACCTCAGTTTCTGCACACAATACAGAATGCAGTGTCTACGGGTATTTTTCCACTTCTGGGTTGGATATATATTTATACTGTATGTCTAAATATGGACATGTGATTATGAGGAAATTTTTTTCTAGATTTTTCTCTGAGTAATGAGTCCCAGAATTTGGTCAATAATTGACAAATGATGAGATGAGGCAAAATAGTAAATTAGCCTTTTAATATTTTTAGCTTGTTCATCAGTACTCTAAGCCATAATGTGGGGTGTCTGCTTTGCCTTAATATAAATCCAGCAAAGTGTGGCTTATTCAGTAAACCATGTTTAAGTAAATATAGGTTTGTACAATGTGTGAACCCCCCAGTGAGGCACCACCTTGCTGTGGTTGGGGGGCTTGTGTGCTCTGAAGAAGATGAGAGCTCTGCCAGA